>JAXGGA010007717.1:0-61007 GCA_038373865.1 Uloborus plumipes | reverse complement strand
CTTACACCGCTCTTGCGAGTATACCCCACATGTTTTCTACTGGATTCAGGTCGGGGCTGCAAGATGGCTAATCGATAATATGTACAACATTATCCAGAAACCATTCAAAAGTAGACTTTGCAGAGTTCAGAGGAGCATTGTCTGGTTGGAACAAGAAGAATCGGCCCCCAATGAGTTCTGATTGTGGAATAAAGTATTGTTCAAACAGCTTGTTATAGCCAGCAGCATTCAAACAATTGTCTACAAATGCTATATCAGTTTTTCCTGTCCCTCTGAATCGGGCACAAGCCATAACGGAACCACCATCAGCTTGCCTCTTCGAGAATATCTGTCTATCGTTACGCAGATCGTGCCAGTAATAATGCCAACCATCTGGACCATCCAGGTTGAATTCCTTTTTATCGCTGAATATCACACGATGCCTATCTTGTTTCCAGGACATCACTTCCTGCGCAAATTTCAATCTCTTTTCGTTGTGCTTTTTAATCAATTTCGAAGCCGTTTTTTCTTCAAGTAAACTAAACTGCCAAACTTCTTTACCGCTCTGTGGACTGTAGATTTTGATATTGAAGGGTTTAGTTGTGTGGCCAAAGTAGATATGCTCATTATTTCCAGTTTTTAGGTCCCTTACGATAGTGCTTCCTTGTCGGGGTGTCACTTTTGATGGGCGGCCAGATGATTTTTTACTGCTATAAGCATTTCGAAATAGCAAAAAATTGTTTGCAATACTTTGCAATATGTTTAAAAGCTTACCTATTTCTCTATTCGATTTTCCAGACTGTTTAAATGCATCAATTTTCCCCTGCTCAACCAGCGAAAGACTGCAATGACAACCCGTTTTGTTTGACTACAAAGTGCTGTTCAAATCTGTTTAAATACCTCCACAGTAGCAAGCATAATCCCGTAGTAATACTAAGCAACGATACTTATGCAAATTTTTGGAAATTTACGTGGTTGGGGCAATATTTCTGAAGGCGGACCTATCTTTTTGAAACGGTCTGAAAATGAAAATTTGCATCAAATAAGAAGAAATGATTTATTTTTAAGAAATTTCATCAAACATAGTTATAACAATTACAGATATATGATCACTATCTAAAAAAGTGATTCTTATTCCTAATTAACAGCCGAAATTTCGAAAAATAAGGGTGGACCCATCATTTCGAGACGCACTGTAAATGGTATTTACGGAAAAGTACCATAAAGAGTATGACGAAAAAGTATTCTCGTTGTTTTATGCTTGGGTATTTTTGCCGTCCTTCAAAAATTATTTTTATTTGAATTCGAAATTAACGTTTTTTTCCCCGCTACTTTCCATATTGTTAAACGAAACGTAAATGTACCTTATACTAAAAAGCGATATATGATATAGATTATTTTACACTTTAACGGGCTGCAGATCGTTATTCTATGAAATAACTAGTTAAATCATGAAATACAAGAGAGTTTTACTCTTTAATGGACACGATCAGTTATTTCATAGAATAACTAGGTATTCTATGAAATAACGGATGTCATACTTTAACGGTAACATATATATGAGTGAGAGAGATAGAGAGAGAGACTAGACAAAAAATTTAAACTCATAAGAGCCTATAAAAAAATTTGGAACCAAATTTGAATTTAAATTCCCTTTAATTTAGGTATATCTTTGTTGCTGTTGAAAATGATCCCATTTTCTACCTCTTTTATAGCGTCTCTAAATATCTCCTTTAAAACACGTCAGCATTGTGCTTCACCCTCACCCAAGGGACATTCCCAATGGATCAAGCCCGTGAAACATGTCAACTCAACACCAATCTCAGCCCCCCCGAGTTTCATCTCTTTTTCCCTCGGATAGAAGCAATTTCCGGAGGACCTCTCAAATTGCGTCACCCAAATGGAGGGGGGGGGGAGATGGATTTAGATAAAGGGCCCGCGTGCCTTGTTGTCAAATTGTAACCAGTGATCATGGGAGAAGACAGGGCTCAAGAATGAAGTTAGTGGGGATTCTCTAAGTGAAAAATATAAATTTGATTTTAGTGCACCCAACTAAATTTTGTCTGTACACTGCCAAAGTTTCTCTAAAAGTCAGAAAAATAATATTAATAATAAATAATTGCGCGAATAAATCTTGCTCTTGTAGTACTCTTTGAGAAGGACAATTACCTATAAGTTTATCTTTAATGAAAAGCTTTCAAAAACTGCAAAATATCATCCATGCAGTCAATTATTAAAAAAGGGAGGGGTGAAGTACAACAGTCATTTCTAGTATTCTCAAAAGTGCTTTTCACAAATCTTTAGTTTAAGTGAAATGAAAGGAAAATAAACATTGCATTAATATCCCCCCCCTTACTCTCCCATCTTGAAAGAAAATGAAATCCTCAAGAACGCTTTTTTTCTCAGTTTCCTTAAAATGCTATTGCTTAAAGAAAGAAGAATGAGAAGAAAAATGAAGCAAACATCTAAAACTCATTGAACAAATATACAACATACAACCTTTCACAAAGAGAAGTGTGAAAAGTTATTACACGCCCAAAAAAATTCACTATAATAAAAACACTCTTCTAAAATTACTCTGAAGTTTTCTCTTTCCCTGTCTTGAAAGAAAATTGAAATATTCAAAAATAATTACTTCTCTCAATTCTTTTCACATTTTTTTGTTTAAAAAAAAGAAGAATGAGAAGAAGAATGATGTCAATGGCAATTCATTTAGCTTTCTCACTATAACAAATGTTGGAAAAGCTACCAACCAACTTGTAAGCTTTCACAAAGAGAAGTGAGAAAAGATATACAAATAAAAGTTTCATAATAAAAATTTAAAAAAATCCTGAATATACTCTGAAGTGTTATCCTCGGTCTTTCTTAGTCTCCTCGGAAAATATAATATTCTAGAATAGTTATTTTTCTCAATAATTTTCACAATTTATTGTTTAAAAACAGAAGAAAATGAAGCCAGGGGCCAAATTTCATTTAGCTTTGTCATTAGAGTAAATGCATATAATTGTAAGCGTTCGCAAAGAGAAGTGAGAACCCAAAATTTCCTTAATAAAAAACATTTTTCCGAAAATACTCTGAAAGAGCTTTCAAGGTTTCCGTAGTAAGGAGATTTTTCCTCTTAGAATAAAAACTATTCAGCAACTTCGTTGCATTCAAAAACAATGGCTTCTCCATCTAAATAGATTTTTCCCTTGAATAAATTTTTCGCATCAAAAAATAGTTTGTCTTCTTCAATTTTTTTTCCTTTTGAAAATAAAACATTATTAACGTCGTATTTCTTTATTTGTTCATTTCAAAAAACAATGAAAGAAAACGCATTTAAATGCTATCGGAATGAGTAATCAATTTGTATTAATAAAAAGGACATATAACTCATATTGAAAACTGATGAAAAGATTTATGAACTGAATGGCAGATCTATAAATTACTTTTCGGCAAAATTAAACATTTTAGGTGACTTTAGTCCATTTTAGGTTTTTTTTAATATAGTTTACATAATTCCGAGCAATTTTTAATGAGTTTTTCAAGAACGATCTTCATAGCTATGAATAACAATTGGGAAACAGTGAGATAAAATGCAATGGATTAAGTAGCAAGAATTAAAGTTTTAAGCTTTTCGCGGTTCGAGCTAAGGTCATTATCTATATTTTTTACAATTTTCTCCCTGCAAATGTCCTGTTCTATGTAACACATTTTTGGTTTCCTGGGTTATTTCATCCTCAAAAGCTAAATAAGCATAAAAAAATAGCTCCCAATACCCAAAGTGCCAGTGCCTATTATTTGTTTAGCATCTTATGAAAATTTAGCACAACGTTCTAAAATCAAATAATAAAATAAAATAAGATGCTAGCTCAGAACTCCAGCTTTACAAAAATGTCAATTTGCCTGCTTTAAGAGAAAGAGGGAAAGAATAAGAAAATTCAACCAACTTCCCGGTATATAAAATCTACAAATATGCTACTTATGCTCAAAGTTTTACTCGTCTATTTGTTTGTCACCAGAACTTGAATCTATTAGAAGAGATTACTTTTTATTAACTAGGAAATTCTAACATTCAATTTGAATTTTTCCTATGGAATTATGCTAAGTCTTTTCATCGAACTACTATCATTTCTTCCTCTTTTGCACCAAAGAAGCTACTGTGGAAGAAGAGTCCATCTAGAGTTGAACCTCGAAAAACGAAGTAAAAATTTCGTTTCGTTGTTATTTTTTCCCTCTCTGAAAGCTGAATGATTATTAGTTGGCTCTGCATGTCACTCTGAACGTAACAGTCATCGGAAAAAAATGTGTTAGCAAAATAGAAAAATAGTTCGTTCAAATGTTCATAATGTTAAAGAAAAGAAAAAGTTTGATTTTTAGATCTTTATAGGTGCTTCTGTAGAGCTCGCTCTTCTCATACAAAGCAAATAAGAAGTTACTTTTTTGTAGAACCGCCAATAATGTTTTAAATAATTGTAATGTTTTATTTTAAATGCCTACAATAGAAATAACTTTATGAGATTTTTTGAAAACCAGAGGAACTACTGAATATTGCAGTCATAGAAAGAATAATCATAATTTTTAGGATAAAAGAACAAAAATCTCTTTTAAACATTGCGTAGTAGTAAAATAATTAACAGTAAAATAAAATTCGTGTTTGTTAGTTGTTGAAATTTTCTAAAAAGAAGAAAAAAAAATCCTGTCACGGATAAAATCCAAAATCAATTTAGTTACAGAATAAATGAAAAATTAGAAACGTTGTAAATGCGCAAGAACTGCATTATTACTATAATAATTTTTCCCAAATATTTGAATTTGTAATTTTGTTGATGTTTCACATTTTATTCACCACAAATTTATTTATTTACTTCGCAATTCCATTGCATATTAAAACTTAATGTAAATACTCTTACTAGGCAGAAATAACTGAATGAATAAATCAATAAAATATAAATAAAATAATTGTTTGAACTAAAAAAAAAAAAAGAGGCAGTAAACATTAGAAAAATTGTCTAGTTTAATGCTAATACGTATTCCAAAGCAGGTTAAATTTTTAAATTTACACTGCAAAAAATGAACTGTTGTTTTCACAGTATAATACTGGCAGCCGAGGTTCTAATTTAAAACTGTAAAATGCATAGTAATAAACTGTAACACTAGCAATTTTACAGTTTCTTACTGTAAGGTTAGCAAATTTTGCAGTTTATTGCCGTAAAATTTAGCTGTATTATACTGTAAAAACAACAGTATAATACTGGCAGCAGAGGTTCCAGTTTAAGACTGTAAAATTCACGGTAAAAGACTGTTGAATTTTACAGTTCATTACTGTAAAATTAGCAATTTTACAGTTTAGTACTGTAAAATTAGAAATTGTACACTTTATTACTGCAAAATTAGCAATTTTTCGTTTATTACCATAAAATCAGCTGAATTATACTGTAAAAACAACATCATTTTTTACAGTGTAGATGTGATCATTAAGCAAGTATTTGAAGTCAATGTAAAGAGTTTTTTTCCTTTTGTGTCCGACTTTCATCAATATTTCTCAGACTCAAACAAAAGACCTACGTATTTTGCATAGAAAATCAAGAGCTCATTTCACATGTTCATTTCTAAAATTTCAACAATACAGTGGAGCACTTTAACTTTCATAAGTAACGCATGAGTCCGCAGCTCTGAGAGCCACAATCCTGGCTCCAAAACCGCGCACAAATCCATTAAGCAAGAAACATGTCAGCACGGGATAGCGAACAGAAAGTCAGCGTCTTTGAGATAAAGCTAGAAGGGGAATAAAATGAGTTTCTAATCCGATTTTCCGACCCTTTCAAACTGGGGAAATGCACGTGCCGGAAGAGATGTCGGATTATTTATCAGTAGGAGAGTAAGACGGCACCCCGCTTGTCATGGAGAATAAAGCAATAGAAGGATTATAATGACCCTAGAAGTGCATTTTACTTCCCCTGTCCCGGTATTGAAGTAATTAACATGCTTATTGGGAAAGAAGTGATAGTAAAAAGGTTTTTTTTTCTAACTGGACTATCTGAACTTCAAAATGTTAAAATGACTCTTAAAAAAGCATTTCACTTTATTTTCCCATACGCTGCAAAAATAAAGTGTTGTTTTTACAGCATAATACTGGCAGCAGTGATATCAGTTTAAAACTAAAGGTAATAAACTGTAAAATTAGCAACATTACAGTTTATTACTGTAAAGCAGCATTTTTACGGTTTATTACCACACTTTTACAGATTATTACCTCAAAATTAGCTGTATGTAAAAACAGCAGTATAATACTGGCAGCAAAGGTTCCAGTTTAAAACTGTAAAATGCACAGTAATAAACTGCAAAATTAGCAATTCTACAGTTTATTACTGCAAAACAGCAATTTTACAGTTTCGTAATGTAAAGTTGGCAATTTTACAGTTTATTACTATAAAACTAACAATTTTTACAGTTTATTACTATAAAATTAGCTGTATTATACTGTTTTCAGCATTTTTGAGAACAAATATATTTTGAAAAATACACTACGTTCAAATAGTTCCTTGACCAGTCCAGTTCCAAATGTTGTGTACAGTGTTGTTATTATTTACTTGCAACTATACAATACACATCCCCTATTTAGTTTGTACGGATATAGGATTTTACTGTGGAAGGACAATAAATAATAAAGCCGGAGCTTCTAATTTTCCCAGGAGCTACAAAGACTTGAAACTATGACCCATACCTGTCACCCTTAAAGATTAGAAATCAAGTTTTAAAAAAAAAACTGAAATAAGGTGAATTTACAAATTACAAGATAAGCTAATTTCAAACAAGCTCGTTTTGAGTAATTTATTGCTTTGAAAGTTAGATAAGATTGCCTATTGGGAAAGAAATTGTAGTAAAAAAATGAAAATATTTTTAGTTCCATTATTAAACTTAAATATGGCAAAATTAAGTTGAACGCTAACATAGTATAACGTTACCTACCCAAATAACACACATCGTTTTTTAAAGTTAAAATGGTTATTAACGTTGTGACAACGGATTTAAAATGTTTATAAAACGTTTAAGCGTTTTTTGTGCTACCTGGGTATATGACAAAAGAGTTACTTCAAAATACATGTGTCACAAGGGACATCAGATTATTTATGAGTAGGTAAGGGAGTTAAAACGACGACCTCTTGTTATTTAGAAGAAAGCAATCATAAGGAGTAAAATGACCCTGAAGAGAATTTTACTCTATTTGTAGGAGTAGGTGGATAAAGGTGATATGCGACAATTTTTGAAACTTACTTTTTACCATGGATGAAGGTGAAAAGGCCATCAGTATCATGTCTCCTTAGTCACAAAAATGGTTGATAACTAAGAATATGACCCAGTTTTAACCCTTGAAAAAAATCCATTAAAAAAATAACACAACATTTTTTAAAGCTTTCTCTAGAAATGTAAAAAATTGTCAAATATCACCTTCATCCACTTGCCCCTTCAATTGTCTTGTATTGAAGCATTTAAATTGTGTATTGGAAGCTAAGCAATTAGAAAAAGTCGACCATTTTAACTTGAACATGAAAAACCCACTCTAATGACTTATAGAGTATAACGACAAATAAATGAGGAAAGATTCATACTGGAGAAAATGTTGAAAAGCACTCACCTTATTTAGTAATTTATTCAGACGCTAATTTTGACTAAAATTTTATAGCTCCGTAATATCGTTAAAATTAAACCTTTTTCCAGTGTATAGAAATCGTGATTGTAGTGGAAAGGTTCAGCTGTGCTGGGTCGCTTATATAGTTTAAGGAAAGGGCAACGCATGTGTAACTTTAGCCTTTCAGCATGAAACGATACCTAGAGTTAGCTGCAAAATTTGTAGTAAATCGATGTATTGGAACAAGCCTTACGATATATACAGGTTAACCCATTGACAACGAAGCCTTACACAACGAATTTATGGCAATAAATTAATAGCTTCAATTCCCTACGTTTTACTCTGTATTGCTTAACGCTTTATAGCGAAATTACAGCTAGAACAAACATTTTAATTGATGCCCTCGGCATCGTTATAAACGGGAGCGACTGTGTAGATACACTTACCGGTACTGTGAAATTATAAATTAGCTCTAAATACCGATACTTTGTATACCGATATTGCAATCAATTGCGTATCACATAAAACCTTTATTTTCTCCAATACTGTTTTAAGATATGCACGCAGTTATAGTCGGCGACGAGCGGTATATAATGTTCAGTGTATAGAAATGGTGTTTCATAATATTTCCTGAATTCTTTTCGAGACTTCAGAAGAACACAAAGCCGATCTTTAAATTTTCGCAAACACACTTTGACACCTATTTTAAGACTTAAGTCATATAGTAAATGCGAACACATCGTTTTCCATTAATTAATTATATACCAGTCAGAAAACTGTATTCCTGGCTTCATTATAGTACGCATGCTACGCATAACCAATTGAAAGATTTTTCATGGTTTTATTTCACGGAACGGAACTCTATACGTTATCGTGGCAGATGAAGGTTTTAACAGTGCATCAAAAATTATTCATTTCAGAAGCTTTTTCATAAGAGCATAATAAATTGAACATTTTTCTCGAATATAACGCCTACATTTCCTCATTGGGTGCATCTGCAAATCTAGCTGCCCGTTTGGAATCGATGAATATGCATTGATGGTAAGGAATGTTTACACGTTTTTGCTGCAAGATCTAAGATGTACTTAAGATGCAGTAACATTGATATCAGTAATTACAATTTATCTTTACTAATGCCAAATGGTGATTTAAAAGTTGTGAAACCAGTTTTAGCTGAATTGGCAACAATTGCAAACATAATTTAAGTATTGAAATATGACATTCATTGTAGAATATTCATTTCTGAATGTGATGTGTAATTGAGGCTGGATATTCGAAGGCTTGAAGGAAAATTAAAAGAAAAAAAACAGATAAAGACGAACTTTATTGCTTCAGAAAAGCATGTGGAAAAAGCAAAAGGGTATCATTGTTATCTACTGAATTAAAGGGTATTATAACCAGTAATGAATAATGATATTAGTACTTTTTTTTTATCTATTTCAACCTTTGAAACGCATTTATGCTTATGAGTATAAAGATTCAAAATACAAAAGGACAGAAATTTAAATATGAAAAGATCCTCCAAGGGGAATGTACAATAATCGGATTTGAAAAGAAGTGGAGTTTAATAAAGTAAGAAAGCGTGGTAAAACTTAAGATATTATATTAGTCTTCTCTTTTTGAATAGTTCAATTACCAGTATTATAAATAAAACCTTTTGTGTTTGAATTTATCTTATCTATCCATAATGGGATATTATAATTTTCGAAGAATAAGCACAAGCAAATGCGGTTTTAGCGAAAACCGATAGAGAGAAAATTCTGTTCAAACGAACTTCGTATTAATCTCAAATTACATGTGGGTAATTCTATTCTAACTGTGATTCTTTTGACAAAAAAAATCAGATTTTAAATTTAAGCTTTCTCAATTTTTCGATGCATATTCAGTATCCATTTTACTGTCAAAATAAAAGCCTGCGAGGAATTTACTACAACTTCAACGCGTCAAAAACGAGAAACAAATTTCAAATTTTCCGTTCCACGGTACTGACTCATTTATCCACGGTACTGACATAATATAAATTTGGTAAACATTCTTTAGGAAAATCATTTAATACATTCTTGAGTTATGTTGCAACATTTAAAAATTCTTTTACATTGATTATTTACCGCATTAATAACTAATAATAACAACAATAACAATTAACTCTTATAATTGTTAGCAACTATTAACCGAAAAAAAATACTCTATTTATAGTATTAAACAAAAAACAAATTGTTTAAACTATGTTAAACTTATTAAAGTAATGTATCAAATGCATTCATAATAATAAATAAATAATATTAAATTACATGAAGTATGAAGTATGATTTTTGGTTTTCATCGTTTTATTTTTTTTTTTAATTCCTGTACGTAAATCTTTAATCGTAGCCTTCATATAACGCTTTGTTACTTGCTTTCCATTTATTTTTATTGAAGTTTTTTATCAGGAATTATCTTATTATTTTCTTCATAAAAATTTATCACCCGATCTTGAATAAATTTTTGTTTCATTTTTGCATTTTTTACATACTCCAGTGACTGATTACTCCTATGAACTCTTGAAGAAATATGAGGAGCAACATTTTTCCTAATGGCAGATATTTGTCGATATTTCTAAACAATTTTTCCGCTTATTGCTCAACCCAATATTTGCTTAAACTTAGAACTGTTTGAGTCTTAGTAGGACGATTTTAGTTGCCTTACCATAACTTCATGAAGCATCAATGTTTTGCGAACTTTGGGGTTCACCTTTCGATCTTTTTACATTTTGTCAACTTTAGATTTAGGCGATAGGGATTCTGATTTTTTGTTTTTTTCCCGTTATAATTTTTTACGTAAGCTTTTGATTCTTGTTCGCAGTTTTTTATTATCTTTCGATAATTTTAGTTGCGTCTGAGACATTTATGTAGATTTTTTTGAATTCGTTTCCGTCCTACAGTAGCTTGCTTGGATTCAACATTATTATTTTCACCATTTTGCTTCGTTGTCAACTCAACATCTTCTTGTCGGGCCCGTGAGTTTTTTTATCCATAAATTTTGTTGTTTGCAACGAGCTCGCTGTTCTCGTTTTGATTTTTCTTGAATTGACTTAAGTTTTCCTTCCTTTTTCCTTTTTTCATTTCTTGCTCGTTCATTCAGACAGTAATTTTCATAAGCTTTTGGATCATTGCGTATTTTTTCCCTCCTTACCTTTCCAGCAATTCGTTTTTGCTCCAACCGATGTTGTTTTACCTCTGCACTAACTTTATTTTTACGCTTGACTTTTGTTCTTGCAGATAATTGTGGAATTCGGCAACTTATATCATTATTAGTATCAGGTACTTTTTTACTACGTAGTGTTGGAGCCATCTGCATAAAAAATATTGCAATTAATGATTAAAACAATTTTATTACTAATTTATAATTTTTTTCACACGGTACTGACAGACACGGTACTGACATTTTCATTTAAAAAAATTACTGTACCTGTTTGGCTGTAGTTTTGTTAATGTCGATTTATCGTGTAGTTTAGGTTAGTATTAAGTACAAATATCTGCAATTTCGGATAGGAAAAATCAATAGTTGTTAAATAAATCCATACCACGGTACTGACAAGAAAATTTATGACATACCTTTTTCAAAATGGAAATCTAAAATGACACAACCTCTTTGCACTATTTAGTCATCTCTATGCTTGTAAATATTACTCAGGTGAAGTGATTTCAACATCGTTCACAAGGCGTTTCATAAATCTCAATGTAGACGGTGCTCGAGTCACATAAATGCAAATTTTAAAGAAACGTTAAATTTCGGGGACAAGAGTTATTGAACCAGAACTCAATATTAACTTAATGTATTGAGCAAAATACAGGTCGTTTCTTTTATTTCGATCATATACATTAGAATGTATGAGGTAATTACTTCAAATTATTTATTGCGACCAAAAAAAATTCAACATTTACAGAAAAACTCAAAAAAGAGACATGACACGGTACTGACATTTTGGTGATATGTTGTAGGTTTTCTCTTAATGCAAGTTATATTATATAAAAAAAATATGATGAAATGTGTTCCTAAACATCTAATAAACACAATCATCTCATTAATAGATTATTAAATAATGAAAAGTGAGAATAAACAACATAGGACATAAAAAATCACAGTTAGAATAGAATCAGCCATGTATACATACAAGAGTGAACGTAATATCGTTATAACCCAATTTTGCTATAGCGTTTGATTTCTCTAGTCCCTTCTACTCCGTTAACCCGTTAATGCCTAGCGGCCCTTTTTAGGGATGGTCCAAAAAGGGTCTGAATTTCCCCAAAATGAACATTTCAAGCAAATAATAGTGTTAAATTAGTACCTTGGTATTGTTTCAATTCATTATTAACAGATTTCAGAGCATAACCGATGTAAAGTGTGTTCTGTAGCAGCTTTAATATGATCTTTATCAAAAACTACATCGTTCACAATCTCAAGAAAAAAAGCAAAGTTTTCAAAGTTATTCCCAGCATCCCAATTTATGTTAATTGCTGATTTTATTTCTTCTCATAAAATGTCTTTTTAAATATTATATCGTAGGCAGAAAAAAAATTTAGTAAAAAAAGTATGTACCCTTTGGGGTCTATCGAAACTTTTAAAGGGCGATTTTTCTTTCCTTAATAAAAAAATTATTTTTTTACATAATACTGTGAACTCTCACTTATACGCCGGCCCAAGGGACCAACAGAAAAAGGCGCATAAGTGAAAAAGGCGTATAAGTGAACGAGCCTATTTAATGGACTAAAGCGCCACATAGTTTCTAATAAGAGAATGAATAAGGATATTTCTATAGAAACGGGATATACTACCACGGTTTGGCAATTACTGTAACGTAACTACAGTTATAAAGAGAAAACAAAAATTGTAGCATACCTAATTACAAACTGTTCCCTTTAAAACGATGCATAATAGATAATTGTCCCTTTTCGAACTCCAGTTCATGCGGAAAAAATGCCTTCTGTGAGCAATAAAGGCGAAAGATTAAAGAGGAAAGTGCAGAAAAATGCTTATTTTTTAAGGAAAATAAATTAGTTTTTTATATTTTAGAGAATATTCGGCGTATAAGTGAAATATTTATCTTTAGAGCGGCGCATAAATGAATGATACTGCCATTATTTTGCTATGAAATGTGCTGAGACCATTTAAAATCGTCGTATAAGTAAAAAAAGCGCATAAATGAGGCGGTGTATAAGTGAGAGTTCACTGTATTTCTTTTATTATTTTTTCCTGTTCATTAAACACTGTTTGTAACCAGTGTGCAAAATATCTTTGGGAAAAAAATGTCAGGCATTAATGGGTTAATTTCTACAGTCCATTACTTTCGATTACGAGGAAAAAAAATAATTTTCGAAATCTGCATCTGGAACTAGATTGTTCTCCTAGATAAAGATCGGATAAAATTGAAATTGACAATAGTAAAAGTAGCAGACACATAAAATTGTTGTAGTGACAATACTGGGTTAGTCTCTTAAACACTGATAAATAATTTATCTGGCACCTAAATTTATTTTTCTGGTTCCCAAGACTCGACAATACGTAACACGACAGTATTACGCACGACAATATTACTTGACTGTAAAAACAAAAACCTAAGAAATGCCATTATCAAAAAATAGTGGGGATTTTTTTTTTGTATTAATTCATTTGTTTTGAACATTACTTCATGTTTGTAGTATTCAAAAAATAATTATGAAATACTCAGTGCGGCAGTTTTTTAGATGGCTTATAATATCAGTTTTCACTTTTAATTTACAAAATAAATTGGTAACATTGAACATAGCTAATTGTTTAATTCTGATGTTAATGCTTGAGGATGACTCTTAAATGATGGTTTGAAGTTGTTGAAATCTCTCTTAATACATTGTGATATTCAATGCACAAGGAGCAAAATTAGCGGTCGAAAGAGGCAACAAAGCAACTAAGTGAAACTAAATGACAATTAAAAACAATCTAGTAATTACTACAAAGTCGCCATCTAATAAATTAACCATCTTAATGTTTACGAAAGCCATTAAGCAGATTGTAAAATTTTCACTATCTAAATTGATGCAGTATTTTCTTTAATTTATTGAAAATTTAATGCACCATGAATAATGCATAAGTAAGTGAATATATAAATTAATAAGTTAATGGAAATGACGTAGAGCTAAAGCAAAATAAAAATTCATACTGCTCTAAACATACGACAAAACGAAACATTTAACGGTCGAAAGCTTTTCCCTCACGAATAATCTGAAATCCGTAAATTTAAATATTAAATCTGAGCCACTTAAAATCTCGTCTAAATATAACTACTCTATGTTTTCTCAGCTAAATACAAACGACTTAACTGAATGTTTCGAAACAAAGCTCAATTTAGCAACAACAATTAGCTCTACACTGTAAAAAGTACGGGTGACGCAGGGGTGCCAATATGAAAGTTTGGGTGAAAGCAAGGTGCCATGGGGTGCCACAGCGAATTTGAAATGCTCTTACCGCACTAAAAAGCCTCCCATCGGCACCCTTTGGGGTGAATGAAGCTTGCGCATGCTCAGTGAGACATCTCGCCGTACCAAAAGGCACCTTTGACAGAATGCGCCTGCGCGAGGTCTCATCATCATCATCAACCATTTGAATGGCGGACATCTTGTTTACGTCGACACGACAGAATTTTCGGTACAGTGTTTTCACAGTCTTGGATTTCACCTTGAGTTTATTACAAAAATGGATTAATTCTTCATATTAGTCTTCGAATTCTCACGTAAGTACATGCATTTGATAATAGTTCTAAGAATTTCCAACATATTTGTACAATCATTTCAAAGTGTACGAACGGAAATTTATCTCCGTGCAGCGAATCTCTTTTGCCGTGCAGATACAAACAAGCAGCAGAACGCGAAGGGAAGGAAAAAAAAAGAAACTCTGAATGACTCTTTCTTTCTTTCTTATTTGTTTTTATCATACGTATATGTATATGCTATTTTAATGCCATTCATTTCGTGCTGTCGCTAATATCTTTCGTTGGCGTTATTGATAACAAATGCTGAGTTCGTTATTGCCAGAGCTTACTTTTTTTGTTCCATCAGTTGAATTGATCCTTAAAATATATTTCGATTTTTAATCTGTCGAGAAACTTGACGTTTAACAAACACTGCTTTTCAAATACCCGATATATTTTATTCCATAAAGATATTTAAATGTCGAACTATACATACTTATTAATATGTTGTTACCCTTGATTAAAATTTTATAAGTTAATGAAGCGATTCAATTTTTTATTGATAGAATAATACAACTGAATATTTTTGATTGTTTTTGAAAGGGATCCATAAAATACCTTCCCTCTTCATTTTCGGTACAGATAATGCTGCAGTAAATGTCAATAGCATTTTAAAACTACTGAGTTTAATTCAAGTCACGAATTCTTTTAAAATATGTTGGAAAGTCTGAACTGTGAGAAAATGCCTTAAATTACAAGTTTCGATCATTTTCAAATCGGAATTCAAGGTGAAAATGTACCAAGACTTTGTGAATAAAAGCAATAAATAAAAGTAAACACAATTGAAAAACAAAAACGCACACAGCACAGGGGGGATCTGCAATAGTGAACAGTGAGGGTGCCATTATGCTCTCCTATACGGTTCCATCTTTCACCCGCGCTGCTCGTTGAATTGAGGGTGCCAGTTTTTCACCCAAGCCAAGGGTGAAATCTCGGCACCCTACTGGGTGCCGCTCCTGTTACAAGCGTTTCACCCCGGAAAGGTGCCAATTGCAACCATTAGTTTTAACAGTGTATTTTAAGAATAGTTACTCGAAATCAAATATTTTAACTTGAAAAGCTTTATAATCAGATTAAAGTTATTTGAATTCTTTAATGTGTACCACTAACTTTACGAAGCTACATATAGCTTTTATAAGATTACATTTGAATATTTTTCTTTTTCTTAAATAGAAATATTTTAGGGTAGATAATATTTAATAGAAAACATTAAAATTTTAATTGAAAGCGTTTTAATTAATAAGTCTTAAAGTTATATCCGAAATTTTATAAATAAAATTTACATGGAAATCAAGATTAAAGATAAAAAAGTTGATGAAAAATTGCATTTTTGAATGGAAGTACAAATGAAAATGAAAATGATGAAACATTTAATCAAAGCTTGTTTTGAGTACAAAATTACCTTCTTTTTTATGTTATCGTCGCCATTTTTATTTCATAAAATTAAAGCTTCTAACAAAACATAATCTGGAACTAGTTAGCCCTGATTTATCTGATTTTATTTATTTATCGCAATTTCTGTGAAATGGAAACGTATTATATAAGTAATTAAATTTCAAAAATATGGTTTCTAATACGCATTCACGGTCTTTAGAGCCCATTTTGCAGCATTTTACAAATGCTAGTGTATCTTTACTTCTTTCCTTTCTTTAATTTTAAAGATAAAACAGTAGCGGAGACCACGCTCAGTTAATACAGGATCAGAAGGATAAAACTTATTTCGAGTGCGTATTCGCCAAAAAGTGAGTCTTGTGAAGCAGAAACTGTCTTATGCTATCTGGATCTACGTAAGATGGAGAAACTACTATTTTTTGTTAATGAGTTATTAAAAACAAACTATTGTTTTTTAAAAAATAGTAAATTTTTATTGACTTCTTTCAACTCTTGTCTAGGCTGACTGAAGTCAAAAACCAACGCAAATATGTACTCGTACAGCACAAATTGCGAAAAAAGTATAGCATATAGCTATTTCAAGGCTACAATGGAGCCTTGAAATAGCTATATGCAGTATTTTCTGTATACTTAGTGCTTTATTTATGTTGGTTTTTTAACTTCAGTCACATTTTAGCAAAGTTTATTTTATCATTTTTCATTTATCTTGTGTAGGCTGTTTAAATGATATTAACGTATGAATGAACAAGATACTACTGTGTTCTTTGAATAAGAAATAACATTTTAAGTAAGAGAAGTTTTCTGATATTTGAAGCAACACCACCATTTTGAGTTGATTTAAGGACGATGTTTGGAACAAATTGATGCATCTTGTCTGAGTCAGGTTGATACTGCGTAAAAATCAATACACATTGTTTTCTAGTTTTACTTTTTTCCCGAAAATGCTTATATATAACTAGAAAAAACTCTGAGGAAGAAATTCCACTTAAAATGTTTGAAAGGGGCTTTTGCGGTGAAGATGACCATGCTTTTGTTTGTATTAAGTGTCAGTAAAATGCATTTTTGTCATGTGACTAGTATTAAAATGTAAAAGTCTTCTTTAAAAACAACTTTTAAAAAATTTTTGTTCCTTTTACATGAGATGCAGTAATGCTACCTTGATGTTATGGCATCAGTATAACTGCTTATTCTTTAGAGAATCAACTTGGACCAAGTTGGGTACAGTTGAAACATTTCGAAAAAAGTTTTAAAATATTTTTTTTAATTAAAAACCATTATGTTAACAAAGGCGTTGAAGTCATTAATTGATAGGAAAATGCTAATAGTATCATAGGAAATTTTATTCTAATGTGTAACATAAGATGCAAAAATTAGAAAAATCAAAATGTTAATTGTGTATTGACTACACCCGGTCTCCTCTAAAGTGAAAAAATAAATTAAGTAGCACCATAATTTATACTGTCAGCAACTTATTTGTGACCCTAACAGTTAACGTAAATTTTTAGTGTTGAAATAATTTGTAATTTTTGTTTTGTCCATATTAAGTTAAAACTAAATCAATTCAGTTAAACTACACTTGTTAAAACTTGTTTTTTAGAATGCTTTACTGATGCCGAATTTAGTCTGGAGATAGGTTTTGAGAACATAATGTTTTGACAATGGTTTCCTGTAAAGATTTATACATTTAAATATAAAAGTCGGTAACAACCTTCATTTTACTTCTTGTGATCGCTTTCGACCGCGATTTTTCTCTTCCTTTTCATTTTATTTAAAAAAAACATACCAATATTTGAAATTCTCATTGCCTCTAAAAATAATTGTTTAAATCAGCCTTACGTCGACGTTCTTAAGAGATTTTTAAAGTCATTCTTCTTTCTTATTAATCTTGTTGTTGTTACAGGTTGATCAGTAATTAACACGTTGACACAAAATGTCAATTCCTCGAAAACTGTAAAGGGGTATCAAGTTCCAAATTTGGGAGTTAGATTCTGTGCATTGGCGCTTTATATATAGTTTTACCTATTTTTCGGGCAATCTCATTGAGTTGGCTCTCGTTTTTTTTTTTTCAGTGAAAATGCCGAAACAAAGCGTTTTTGAGTGCATTATTATTGTTCAATCGTATTATTCGAACAACAACAGCCCAATTTTAACTCAAAGAAAGTTTGCGAATGAGTTGAAGTTCAAAACAACAGGTCTGCTTGTGTCGACAATCAATCATTTGATTCAAAATTTCGCACTCATTGAAAGCATTGAACCGTCAACTTTTCAGCGAGTGAGGTAGAATTTCGCTATTCATTTGCGCCACACTATACCCAAGTAGCATCAACTCATCGGATTTTGCTCGGCCGATCATCGAACTCCTCGTAAACTGATCCCGTAACGCACGATGACATCGTTCCGATCAGTATCCGAGCACGGTTTTCAATATCCTTCCGATTAACTTTCCCGATGAAAATAAGCCGAGATAGATTCCATCGGAAAACTATATCCTTCCGATCAAGTTTCCCGATGAAATTCATGGGCACGGGACTGTTCTGCTCGTAAATTGCTCCAAATCTCATCGTATTTCGAGCAAAACTCATCGGATTTTGCTGCTCGGATTCTGTTTGGATGATGAGACATGTTGGATCATCGGCCGATGAGAATTTCACCGGGTTTCGATGAATGGCCGATCATCGGTCGATGAGATGATGCTGCTAGGGTAGCTACACTGCAAAAAATGAACTGTTGTTTTTACAGTATAATACTGGCAACCGAGGTTCCAATTCAAAAATGTAAAATGCACAGTAATAAACTTCTTACAAAATACTTCTTACTCCTACTATAATTTCTTACTGTAAAATTAACAATTTACTGTTTAACACTGTAAAATTAACAATTTACTGTTTAGTACTGTAAAGTTAGCGATTTTACAGTTTATTACTGTGAAATTAGCAATTTTTACAGTTTATTACTACAAAATTAGCTGTATTATATTGTAAAAACAACATTCATTTTTTACAGTGTAGAGACGGATAACAGATCGAACATGTATTAAATTAATTTTTATGTGCGGTACTTTGTTTTAGAATTTAAATAAAAGTTTTTGAATCAGTAGTGCGAGAAATCAATTTTTATCATCAGTGAGTAAACTACTGGTCACCCTATATGCTATTTATAGAAAGATGTATAACTCATGAGCAAATTCGCAGTTTTTGTTTCATTTACTGAAACGAGAAAACAATTTTTACATGATGAAATACAAAAACTAAGCACCCACGTTTTAAAAATTTTAAGAAATATTTATTTGTTATTTTTTTTTTTATTGACTTATTTTTCAAGTGCAGCGGAAAAACCGTCGAAGAAAGAGTAAACCACGAGAAAAGAAGTTTTGAAATTCGCTATACAATCTTATTTTGTCCTCTTTTCTGCATTAGAGACTCGGTTCTTGACTTATTGATTGGTACGTGAAGTCGGGGGACAAAATTCGCTAAAACGTCGGTCACAGAAACTCTGTTGCGAAAATTACTCCAGAACAAACTCCACCCCTGATAAAAAAGACACGCCCTCAACGAACGCATGCGCTTCTTGGAGGAGAGAAAGACCACTGCAGAGAGAGGAGAAATTTGGCATCCGTTTAATGAAATCAAATGAGAAACAAGTTAAGGAGCTTTGAAGATACTTGAAGTTTGGATACATATTTATTTACAGCCTTTTGTTGGGGAAGACTAAGGGAAATGAGAAGTTTTTATATTTTTTAGAAGAGAGTATGTTACTCAGGCTGGTGTATTTTCTATTTTTCTTTCTCTCTCTCTCTCTTATAACAAGCCAAAAACTTCCTCCGAGGACAAAACAATATATATATATAGTCACACGAGGCTACACTGCAAAAAATGAACTGTTGTTTTTACAGTAAAACACTGGCATCATAGGTTCCAATTCAAAACGGTAAAATACACAGTAATATACTGTAACACTAGCAATTGTAGAGTTTCTTATTGTAAAGCTTTACAGTTTATTGCCGTAAAATGTAGCTGTATTATACTGAAAAAACAGTATAATACTGGCAGCAGAGGTTCCAGTTTAAAAATGTAAAATGCGCGGTAATAAACTGTCAAATTAGAAATTTTACAGTTTAGTACTGTAAAAGTAGCAATTTTACAGTTTAGTACTGTAAAAGTATCAATTTTACAGTTTAGTACTGTAAAAGTAGCAATTTTACAGTTTAGTACTGTAAAAGCAGCAATTTTACAGTTAGTACTGTAAAAGTATCAATTTTACAGTTTAGTACTGTAAAAGTAGCAATTTTACAGTTTAGTACTGTAAAAGTAGCAATTTTACAGTTTAGTACTGTAAAAGTAGCAATTTTTACAGTTTATTACTATAAAATTAGCTGCATTATATTGTAAAAAGAACATTAATTTTTTACAGTGTAGGCAGTTATGGCTTAAATCTATGGTTCTCTCCCTCTTTCCTCTCCATCACTTTACTCAGGATCTGATTTACCAATAAGCCAGTGAATCCCGGCCCATGGGCCCCCGAAAATTGCTTACCAATAGTTACGAGTACAAATAACGGGATGTTTTTCCAAAAACTCACCGTCGTTGTCAAAGCAAAAATCAGCCTCCCATACAGCACAACTTTGTTCTTTGGACGTCCAAAGGATGTCCTTCCCGGACTTCGGCATAGTCCGAGGGACGTGCACTTTTGATCCCGCAAAGTAAAAAAGGACATCCCAGGGACCAGCCGATGTCCGGTTGTCGTGCCCCTTTAAGACGTCCGAATAAGGTCCGCCGGGACATGTTTTGTATATTTTTTTGGAAAAATGGATTGCGTGGTCCGTCGGACTTCAACAGGACAACTGATGAGGTTATTTCAGGGACGATCTGCTGTGATACCATGGACGAACGTTCATGAATAGGCTATAATTTGGACAACCTTCGTGTTCCGGAGGATGTCCAATGAACTACAGGATCACGCTTGGCCGTTAAATGGACTAAATCCGTTCTTATTTTGGCTCTCTTTAGGCCGTTAAATGGACTATAAGCTAACGTCCAAAAGATGTCCCAAGAACTATAACCGTTCATATTTTAGTTCTTTTTTGGTTGTTACATGGAATATCATGGTTGTTACATGAATTATCCAAAGTTAATCAATTGTCTATTGTAAATTGGCATTGCAGTGAAAAGTCCCAACTGCAGCACACTCACGTACCTTTTGCTTCTGCATGTGTGTGAGTGAAATCATCCATACACCATTTGATTAGTGCTCATTCTTAATTTTAGGTCTTTACAAAATCCATCGTATAAATAACAAAGTTACTTGTTTTTTTTTTCTTTGTTTTTATGAGAATAAATGATTATTTTACGTATGAAACCACCTTTGGAATTTAAACCAAAATATCAATAATGAAACTTACCACTACATTACAGCAATTTAAAAAATATATACTTAAAAAAATGTT
This sequence comes from Uloborus plumipes, assembly GCA_038373865.1. Lineage (NCBI taxonomy): Eukaryota > Metazoa > Arthropoda > Arachnida > Araneae > Uloboridae > Uloborus > Uloborus plumipes. Next base: position 39,818 of record JAXGGA010007717.1, on the reverse strand, counting down.
TATTAAAAAAATATATATTTAAATAATCACAGAAAATTATTTCTAAATTTCAAGTATTAATCATTTTTGAGGCTTAGTTAATAACTCCTTTCAGAAAAACTCAAGTTTAAGATTTCATAATACATATGAGTTTAAGCTATATTCATTAATAAATTGCATTGAATTGTTTTTCTTAGTTGAACACCCGACAAAATTTTACATTATAAAATTATAAATTTAAAGCTGCATTAAGGCTAAAAGATGAAGCAATATTTGAATATTAGAGTTAATTAATATAGTTTTGTTCATACTTAAAACTTGTGTCATTAACTAATAAAAAATATCTTAAAATAAACACACAAATTCAAAAAAAATATTTATTACTGAAACATAAATTACAGGAAACAATTATTACAAAAAGTTATAGCTATAACCAAGCAAATGCAATCACAAAAATATCTATTATTGTATTTCTACAGGACTTTTTTCAATTGTACTACTCAAGTTGCCCCCAAATGTTTTGAGCCAACTATCTAAATTTTTTTAATCAAGCTCTGCATGTATCGTCACAGCCCAAAAAAATATATCATTTGGAGACAGGTAATTCAAACTTTTAAGTTATTGCGTAAAAACTAGTAAAAAGAGTTTTCTAATTTAAATTTTGAATAATATAATTGGTCTCAATTGCGAATATATAATTGGACGTTCTAACCAACCTCAGTGGCATATCCAATGTATTCTGTGAATTTTGTATGAACGATTCAATATAACATTGTTTCATACTACCGCAATCTTATGAATTTTCTTAATTATTTGTTCATCTCTCACTTTTATCTGCGCATGAAAAAACTCTTTAATTTAAGTATATACCGACATTCTGGCATATAGAGAGAATATATTTTAGAGCAAAATACAATACCTTTCTTTCTTTTTTTTATGTTAAGATTGGAAATTGAGAATTTCAAAATTTTTAAAAAATCGAAAAGTTACGAATTCAAGGCAATTTAAAAAGAAAAAAATATTTATTCGTTTTTGGTGAATGAGATGCATTAGTACATCGAAACAGGTGCGTGGTAAAAACTAGGAGGAAGATAATTTTCGTTTCAAGAGTAAGAAAATTTACCATACACAAACACATTTATGAATCGGCTACTAGAAAACGAAGGGAAAAGAGATAAAATAAAAAAGTTTATAGAAAAAAAATGTTACATGCATAAAATGAAAAAGTTTATAGAAAAAAAATGTTACATGCAAGGAACTTATAAATATAATCATAGTGGAACCCCGATTTAACGCTTTCAGTCGGACCAGTGATAATAAACGTACCAAGCGGGAAAACGTAAAATCGGGGGCAGAGTTGATACACTCAGCACATTGTGTAAATATTGACGCTTATCCAATGCACTGGTGGGAAAACTGTTTTTAGATACAATTTTATTTATAGCAAGTTCTATGCTAACAAATTTTATAAATTTTCTTCTGGTTGTCATTCGCGATAGAATTTTTTTTCAGAATTTTTATGTTTTAATCGTTTGATCAGCTCTGGGGCTACCCCATATTATTTTTTCGTCATTTCATTGTTTCATCACAATCATCGGAAGCAGATATTAAATTTCATATTGAGACAATTCATCATGTGATAGACGATACATGCAGCATTTACTTCTGGGTGAATTTAACCCCTTGCCAGTGCCGCCCGATTCCAGTTCGGGCAACTACTACATGCAGTAGTTGTGATGCTCGAACTGACTTCGGGCAGGAGAAAAATTAACGTTTCTGTTTCGTGAAACCCGGCTGAGCTCGTATTTTCTTAAGAGAATTTAATTCCCTATTTTCTAATAGATGGTATTTGTAGTCATAGTTTTTCCCCGAATCCGACTTTTGTCAAGGGGCAGAGAATGTGGGTGTGTCAGCTGCTCAGAAAAATAAGACTAAAATTCTTGGGTACACTGTTAAAACTACAAGTTGCACAAGGCACTTTTAAAAATGAAATGTTGTAGTTCCAGCGGCACCCCCTGAAGGGTGCACTTGACTCCCGATGGCTCTCTCAAGTGCCACTTGGCTAAATGTGGCACCCTATGGGTACTTATGGCACCCCATGGGTATCATGAGGAACCAAATGGCACCCTTCAGGAAGTGCCACTGGTGCTACAACGTTTCACCCTCAAAGATGACTAGTGCAACCTGTAGTTTTAGCAGTGTAGATGAACAAAAAGTGCTTTACTTTCTCGTTCAGTTTCGGTGAATTTTTTGCTTTTTTTTTTTTTTCGCAATGTCCGATTCAATTTTTTTTTAATAATTTGCTCTAATTGAATAAGATGTAGGGGAAGACCGCCTATATTGGACCACTGCTTAAATTGGACCTTGGGCTTAAAATCTAGTACAGAGATCTGTGCTACACTTTAACAGTAGAAGTATAAAGTTTTAGGAATAAAATCAATGTGTATGAAGTTTCACCAGTCTTCGAACTGTTTAGCGTGAGTTACGGCTTGATTTGTGTTGAACAAGTGAGAAATCTTATTTTGCGGACTTGTTTCTAGAAGAATAACTCAAAAACTTAAGAATTGCGGTAAAATTCTGTTACAGTATTATAATCTATGTTTAATAAGGATTACATCAATGTATTTACATGCGCGATTGTGATAATTTTTGACAGAACAATGAGCGGAAGAATAAAAAATGGCGTGTTTTCCTTTATTGGACCGAAATAATTTTCCTATATTGGACCGGTGGTCCAATTTAAGAATATGATTTTAAACAAAACTTTTTCATTATCGTAACATAAAATAAGTGACTCGTCTTATTTAATAGCGTAGTTAAACTTATTTTAAGCATACTTTAACACCTATTCACGATATTCATTTAAAATTTTTTATCAAAAACATTTTTATCTAGCAAAAGCTGCAACTTTTTAAAATGTATGTTTTTTTTCTCTTCATCCATTAAGCTGCAGTTTCAGGTTGTTAAGCATAGTTATTAACTTAAATAAAATTTATGCTGGATTACTGAGAGAAAAATATGAAAATCTTTGTTATTTTCGAAACGATTTTAAAAGTAAACAATTTATATGCTACTAAAATGTTCAATGTAGATGAAGTCGGTCTTTTCACTCTTCAAAAGCCCAAAATATATTGACGTATAGAGGTAAACATCAGGTTGGAGCAGTAATGAGTGATGAACGTGGTAGAAACACACTGGTTATTTGCTGCATGAGTGCAACAGAATTGCAAGCTCCCCATGCTTAATTTCAAAAAATTACGTTCCATGTTCGGACTTATCGTAAAAGCTTCCCTGGTGAGCAAAATGCTTGTTCAAAAAAAAAAAAAAAAAAAGGTAGGATCACAAACGATAATTCACACAATTGATACAACTTTCACCAAAACTGTTAAGCCAAGAAATGTAAAAAGAATATCTTCTATTAATGAATAGGCACAGCACTTACATAAAGAACATTGATGCAATACACTTGGCTAACGAGCACGATATAATAATGCTTTCTCTTTAAGCACATCATGCATGTAGATGTGGTCTTTATTCAGTCTATATCTACATATTTTAATCGATTATGTGATACATGGATGCGAGAACATTTAATGAGATCCCTTCTCTAATATCGTATAGGAGAACTTTTTCAACTCTTATAGGCAAACCGCAATCAAGGCCATGACAAATGCTGTGAGTTGATTCTAAAGCACAGGAGTTTGGCGTGTTAATTGACATGTATTTAATGACATTGACTTGGCTGCAGCAGAATTAGAGACACAAGTAGTCCAGATAAAACTAGTCAAAGTGAACAGGTTACATGTTCGGCTGCCCCGTCATTTCAAGTTTTTCTAGGGGGGTGGGGCAAGGGTAAAAACACAATACAATTTCACCAGAAAACAACAAAACCCCCGCCTACTTATATGCAAATACATTGATTTCTCCAATTCAAGAGAGGGGGTTGGGGCAATTGACCCCATCCCTTGCCCCCCCCCCCTAAATGACGGACCTGATGCTCGGTGTAACTTGTACACCATGTAGAAGAGCTAGAAACGACATAAATTAGTACAAGTTCTGATGAATCAGCAGATAGTTCTCATCAAAACATGTCAACTCTAACTGATTTTGTAAAGCCAGTTCACATATTAGCCTTGCCTAAAAAAATAGAAGGAACAAAAAGGAATGCTATCTCAGCAATCATTCTAACGGCCGTATAAAAGAGGCATAGAGCAGAAAAAGTCACACAAGAAAAAGCAAGAAACTGCACAAAGCAATTGTTATTGCAATATTTGTTATAGAGATGAAGTGCAAAACATGATTGTATGAAATGCCATAGGCGAGTTTATCAACACTGCCGAAGTGAGGCCCAAGCAAAAGAAATTCTATTGCAAATCCTGGAAAAAAGTTGTATTGTTCAAATATAAATTATTCTATGATTTCCTAGTACAGTCCAATTTAGGAAGCGCATGGTTCAATTTAGGCGCACATATTCCTATATTGGACTTTTGCAACTTTTTATAAGATAATTTTTTAAAAAATAATTTTCATATTTTCAGAAAATATAAGCTCCTAGGGTGGTTCCTGATTAAATTTAGCTTACGATGACCTATTTTGCATTTCTGTGTTGCTTCACATTGAGCGACACAGGCCTCCTGTTCTTAGGGGGTCCAATATAGGCGGTCTTCCCCTATGTGTAATCCGCTGCATGTGTATGTAAAAATTTTAAACATAGTAGTTATTGAATTCAAAATTTCAATTTACGTAATAAAAACCATTGTCTAACTTGTATAATAGTATAAAGAACAAGATTAAATAGTCAAAACAAAATTCCATTTTTGGTCCATTTTTGTGAAATATATGTCACTGTTAAGGGGTCATAGAAGAAGAATGTCTCTCTTTTCTTCAGTTCTTATAAAGGTATATCAGGTTGGACGACCTCAGGAATCCCTTCTCACTTAGGACCGTAAGACAGAGCAAAAAGTATGCCTAAGAGGCTTTAAACAGCTGTGAAATTGGTCTAATGACATCTACCTTTTAATGTACCAAGTTTTATTTGCTTACCTGTATCCATCGCTTACCATTGTCCATAGTGTTTATTTTTTAAAATGTAACATAGCCCCTTCATTCTCTGAGCCCTTCAATTGTTAATAAAAAAGGAGTAAAGGTAGAACATGACATTAAAAAATATTTGCCACGTTTTTTTTATTTCATAAAAAATAACTCTGCTCGTTTTACTTACTTAAACTCAAAATGAACAGAATTATGTTTTTCTGCTGCTGAAGTATTTTTTAGCATGAAACATGGCATACATTTTGATGAATGTCGAAATTTTTAATTAGCATTTAATTCAAACTTTACAATAATAATCCATTATAAAGCATTAACTCCCAACATGAACATTTCACAAAAAGTGACATTAACTTCAAAAGTACAGTCTTAATCAATCTATTAAGTATTCTGGCAGCACTTACATTTTTTCTTGTAGTTGCACATAACCTTTAACATTATTTCACTTGCTGTAAAAAATCTATTTAGTTCTTGGCATTGCTCCCAACACCATACTTGATACAACTAAATCAGAATTTGTCAGAGGGTATACTTTCTATCGTTCAGCTTATTTTTTTCGTTTGTTACATAAGATTAGCAAATCCTAATTCTTAGGCAATGGTGTCATAATAAATGGAGAGGAAATGAACCTGTTGGCAAAAAAAAAAAAAAAAAATTTGAAATTGATAGTTGAATCATTTCCTTCATTTTTATCCTACTGAAAAAAGTAATCTTTATCCATACTAATTAGATTTAAATGATTTCTCTCAGCATCTTATTTTTTATTTCGTTACTGCTAAACGAGAAACTATTTTCCTTATATGATTCGTTTACGACGCTTATTGAAGAAGGACAAATTGCTATATGTTTTCTTTTTGGACGACAAACGTCGTATAGTCCGTCTTTCAGCTTGGCAGTGTGCCAACGTCTCGCAAACCGGTGCTCCACCAATCTGGACCTGTTCACCGGCTCTTGCAGGGGACTCATGCAGCACAATGGTTGCCAAGAAACACACACCTATCGCAATTTGTCATTGTGAAAAACATAATTGAAATCAAGATATCAAAATTCAAATTCCTTTTTTTTAGCGGGGGGGGGGGATTTATATGCCGAAAAGAGTGGCCTCGTGTTATTAGTTTGCCTAAACTAAACAACTGGTGATGAAATAGAGCTCATTTTCTTAGTGGTAGCGTTTCTTCGTCACAGACCTTGTAAGTGAAGTCTCAAGACGTATCAGCGTTTTTCTGGCAAAAGTGAACATTAATACTTTTTTCGCCTAAATCAAGAAAGTTAGTATATTTCAGATTCTTGACTATACTAAACTAAGTGATTCCCAACTCGAATGCGAATTATCATCGTGTACATTGCACTTTTTGGTAATATTTACAATTTACTCAAATGATATCCTGTGAAGGATTAATATTTTGTTAAATTTAGCAATTAAAACCATATTCAAACCAGTGCCCATTTTAGGTAAATTTAGATAACATAGCTTATAATTATGGACCCCAAATAAAGTTATTTAAGGTCATTGAGCAAGTAAATTTAGAGAACACAGTTTACGATCGTTGACTCTTAATAGTTCAAATTAAATACTGTTCAAGATCTGGATTTTCGCAAGAGTAATTTGATATCATATATTGCTATCACTTAGGTAAAGTATAATTAGTACGAGATATAATTTCGATTTAATGAAGCACTCGATTTGAAGTTTATGTAAATGGAGACATTTTGATTAAATTCTTCCTTTCTCGCCTTAGTAACGCATAATTAAATGATTGCTTTCCTAAAGCCATGTTGTTTCCCTACAGATAGACAATTTTATACGTAAATATCTTTTTAATTAGCCAGAACGAAGTTTCTTGCCAACTTTGTACTGTTCGTATGTAACAATAATCGAAAATGCTGCATATACGAGTGAAATATAAAGTTCTGATCTGAATGATCCGATTCCAAAATTTTACGTATTATTTATTTATTTATTTACTAGCTGACCCGGCAAACGTTGTTTTGCCATATAAATAATTTCCTAGTAATGTCTAGTGTAGACAAAAAATAGCTTACTTATTGTAAGTATGTATGGTAGAATGTGTATATTGTATGTATGTAAGAATGTGGTATATGCGTGAAATAAGCATGGAGCGCTGTGAACGATGAGGGAATATAAAAATAACAAAAGGCAAACATTATTTTTAAGTTATTATAATTTATTCCTTAAAATTATATATCATTAATTAAACAATTACGACAGTAACACTATTAAACAATATCAATCTCTTAATGCTATAGCGTGAACAATATTTTTTGTTAGTCCATCTTTAGCTAACACAAACAAACTGGATGGTTTACCCACTCGAGAGCTTGCCACGTATAATTGTCCGTGTGAAAAACATGGTGTTCTCAAATCTAAGCCACAAACAGTCATCGTTTGACCTTGGGATTTGTTGATAGTCATTGCAAATGCCAATCTAATCGGAAACTGAATACGTTTGAATTGAATTGGCACATCTGTAAGTATAATAGGAATCCGTGGTATGAGTATATTTTCACCTCTGAACTTGCCAGTTAAAATCCTGGCTTTGATCACGTTTTTCATTAATTTTTGAATGACTAATCGCGTACCGTTGCACAGCCGGGGCGGGTTCAAATTACGAAGCAAGATAATTGGAGATCCAACCTTTATTTTTTAAAAATTTGTGTCACTTTAATGGTCGTTCATACTCCCTCCCCCCCTCTAGCAGTGAAAAAAAACTTTATACAGCAGATTTTGCCTAATAACTCAACACTCATGGTGTTTGATACATTTTATTTGTTTGTAATGATGTTTTTTGGTCACAACCAATATGAAAATCACAAAAATAGTTATTTTAATTTTTAACATATATTTATCTTCTTCAGAATTTTTGACTTTTAATTTTACCTTGAATTTGACGTAAATGCAAGGTATAAAATACAGAATTTTATAAAGGTACAAAAATTAACATAATATAATTGATAGTGTATATAATTTTTGAAAAAATAATATAAGTGCCGCAAATAAAAAACCATTTATTGCCACAATCGATTCAAAGCCCCCAAAAATGGCACAAACGTCCATAAGGAAATTCTACAGCATCGAAGGACCCCATTGCCAATTTTAACAAAGATCCGACCAAAACTGTCATTTTGTACTATAAAAAAATATGGGGTAGATTCCCATGAGGGGATGTACCTGCATAAGGACATTACAATCATTAAAATCATTCAAAAAAAAAAAAAAAACATGCAGCTGTTCGAAAAAACCCTTGCGGACCTGGATTCGATCTCATTCCATCAGGAACTTCAACCTGACGCGCCTAACCACTTGACCATCGGGTCGCTCATTGAAGTAAGGATTTACTATAACACATATTGTTTTAGTTCAGTAGATCAGATGTTATGTGCGAACAAAAAAAATTTAGGAAGTGGACTACCCCTAACATTTAGGGGGATGAAAAATAGATGTTGGCCGATTCTCATAGATACTGGATAAGCACAAAAAATTTCATCAAAATCGGTCAAGCCGTTTCGGAGGAGTATGGCAACGAAAACTGTGACACGAGAATTTTATATATTAGATTTGTGTGTGTTTGTAGCAAAAATAGGTTGCAATTTTTTCCCATCACAAGAATAGATTTATAAATTATTGCATTTTCTTCAGTACATCCCCTGAGTCGATGAATTGTACCGTTGACACGGTGGAAAACGTACTTTCATTTTTTTCGTATTCTGCCACTGGCGTACATCACATAAAAGTACCGTAAAACGGGGTGTATAAAAAGAGCGGGGTGATTCAGAACAAAATTTCCTGACCATGCAAAGAAATTCTTCATAAATATACAGTCGTGAATTTTTGACAGTTTCTTTTTTTTTTCGAAAGGTAACGTAACAAGAAATAGAGAATACATATTTTTGTCATTCTGGCAACACAATTGGTTTATGAGCATATTGGTTATGAGGAACCCTAAAAAACACAAAGTTTGCATCGTCTGTAAAACTTTCTAAGTACAGACCTCTTTATATTTCAAACCTAAAAACAGGATTTTTTAATGATGCATATATCTCAGCAACAGCGTACTTCAGTAGAATAGACAACATTTTTTAATTGTGTCATAAAAAGGAAAAAAAATATAACATCATAGGATAAGGATTTGCGGAGTGAACCGAAACACTCTTTGATCTGTTGATCTAATTTAAGCTTATTTAAAAGAAACTGTTTGAAAAATCAAGATTCTAATCACAATTCTTCTAGTCAAGACAGAGACAAGGATTTATTATTGCTTACTCCTTCTCGTTAGTAACTAGATCTTGAAATGACAGAAAGTTTCAGATTTAAAAAGATTTTTGCTCCAGGTTTTTTTTTTTACTTTATATACATCGGGGGGGGGGGGTCATACCCTCCCCCATAGGGGGACTCTATGTAGCAAAAGTACAGCACACAGGCAGTGATAAATAAGTGGGAAAATTTTGCGGAATGATATTCGAAACCCGGACATTTCAAGGAACTAAAGGAAAGGTAGCGTTTATCCTAAAAAATATTATGAAAAAACTCTAGCCAAGCCACAACTGCTAGTTTCAAGAACAAGAACATATTTGTTGACAACATAAGTGACTTCAATTTATATTAAATCTTTGTTTTTCTATTCAAGTGCATTTTCTTAATATTAATTTTAATTTTTCATAAGTTCAAAATAATTTTCGAATTTTAACAAATCATACACGTTTACTGGTATAGAAAATAAACTTTTATTTGACAGTAACTATCTGTTGTTATTCTCCTCAATAGATATTACTAATATTTGTGAGACCTATCGTAGGTTAAATTGAAAAAAAAAAAAATCAGCATGTGTTCGAATTGACCCCTATCAGCGGGGTGAACCGGAACACCTCTAAATCATTATGTACATAAATAATAACTGTTCAATATGTTTTGTCTTTGCTTGGAATATCAAAAGCAAAGCAAGACCGAAGTTTTTAGCCAAAAAATCGAATAATACTAAAAAAAGTCTTTTGACTACTTTTTCTACAATTACAGCTGAAAAGTGTACCGATTCACCCCCCCCCCTTTTTACGGAATGTTTTTGTGAACGTTTTCTCCTAGTACAGTCTTTGTACGTTAGTCCGCGCTGAAATCGACCCGCAAGCTACGTGTTACAGAAAAAGTACGAAAGAAACCACCGATGCTACAACGGATTTCTATATAATTAACGGCAGCATGCCCACCTTGTCTCGCAGAAATAAAGTAAAATAATTGCTCGTTAATTTCGATAATAATTACTATAAATTTTTCAATAAAATTGCAATACATTTTTCGATAAAATTACGACACATTTTTCGATAAAAATTTGCGTTAATTTTAAAAAACATAAGTAATAGATGCAAAACATTTTCTGTGATATTTTTAATTAAAATTTAAGTTAAAATTTCACTTTTAATTTATTGTTTACTTACTACTATTTTTTGAATGATATTACTTAAAAATATAATATATACCATGAGTAATAATCAAGTAGAAAATATTTCATTAGAAAAATTGTTTATTTTTCACTTTGCCTCATGAAAAATAGTGAAAGTTTTTTTTTCTTTCTGAAGGACCAAATTTACTGTAAAAAATGTTTCAATGCAAGTTTTACTATGAAATTCATTGTTATTTTCTGATGTACTGTAACTTTCAAAGTAAATTTCCAATTTGTTCAATTTGTAAAGGTAAGTTGTCTTACCTTTATTTCACTTTGCCTCTTATTTGCCATTATTTGTTTTACGCTATTTCCCAAGCCAGACAAAAAAAAAGGAAAAAAAAAGAACTCCCTTTCGTAGCACTTTTTACCATAATGTTATTTGGAAGCATTTCCGCCACTTTAAAGAGAGAGAGAGAAAATGCATTAAATTTCTTTCAAGGGAAAACAATAATACTAATAAAAAACATAAACAAAAAATATATCGTTGAAAATCTTTTTAATAAGTTTTGAGCTGTTGTCAAGTTGAATATCAAAAAAAAAAAAAACTCTTATCGGGAAAACATACCATGGTGTAATAATGATTTTTTTTAATGACTACAAATCGAAAGACATATGTCCGAGCGCATACATTTTTGTCCACGTGACCCCGTTATAGAAAGATGAAATCCTAAATTTTGCCGAAATTTAAAAGAAAAGTCGCCAAACTTAACGTATTTCAGTGAGTCACATGGTTAGTAGATTAAAGTCCTGCATATGCAGACGGTGAAATAGCGTGATCAATATAAATACAAATACAAATACAAATGTGACGACCAGCAACAGGCTCTGGGCCCAACTGGGCTGGTCCTATCTCGCCAAGTTATTAAATTTGGTGCTTTCCTTAAAATTTCGTAAGACCTTATACTTAGATAATGGGCGGTCGAGGGCACATGGCTTTTGGGACAAAAGTAAGTCTTAAGATTTAAATTAGTATCCATTTGATTTTTTTTTTCATTATTACACTAGTCATGTTGTCCCCTGGTTAGAATTTATAAAATAGCTAAAGGCATAAAAACATTCAATATCAACAATAATCAATAGTATCGCAAGATAAAAAGCAGTGAATATAGCAGCAAAACCAAATTTTCAAGCTTAGAATAAAAGTAAAAAAAAATACTATTTAATGCGAAAAAAGCGGCAAAAGTTGTAGATTTGTCAGCGGAGTAAATTCAATTGAGAAGCGAATCCGCGGAGCACAAAGCAGCGATGACATGAAATAGCTTTTATCTGATCAGACCCGGTGGCTTCTGGGTACGAGAAGAAAAATATTATGCCAGGAATGAAGTTTGTTACTGGTCTAACAGCTGAACGCTGAATATATTTTTTCCTTATTTTCCTTCATTTTGTATGAAACGTCTTCCTCCGTCCCTCTTCTTCCTATTAATTACGATTAAATTGATTTGGTATGAAGCATTTATTACAATAAAAATCATTTTTTCCTTTTACTCGTTGGGCGGGTAATTTTTTCGATTAAGTTAAAAGGATTCTTTATGTTGATTGCAATGTGCAATTAGTCTTCATGAAGTAATATTTCTTTATTTTTAGTTATCTGTTTAGTACAGAAACATGCATTAAAAATTATTGTATGGAGAAAGATTGAGTCAGTAAATCAGTGATTTAAAACTTGTGATTCGCACATCATTGAAAGTCGTGATAACGCTAAATAAGGGGGAGGGGGGCAAAAAGAATGTTGAAACATTTATGTCTTAAAGAAAAGCATAGAAAAATATATACTGACGTAAGAGGATAAAACAGACACATGAATGAACAACTTATAAAAAGGGTTACATCAGTACTGCGCAGTATATTTAATAATCACCCTGTCAATAGAAGCATGACAAAACAGCAAAAACTATTGTACATAAGGTGAAGAAATTTCAAAAATCAAATGAATACACGAAAAAACATATTTATTTTTTAGCAGCAGTTAAGATTCTTTGCATGTTGTTTTAGTTATATCAATATTCAACCCTCCAGTGTTTTCCAAAGCATTATATCTTTTTAGAACCCATAAATTCAATACCTTTTCCTGCAACTTCCTTTCTAAGTTTAATTGCTTTAGATTAGTTTTGATAATGCATTGATTACAGTTAACAATGCATTTGTAGTAAGATAAGACCATCTTGCTGCACAACGATTGAAATATGTTTTTCGCCAATTATAGTAATAAATCAATATTAGTCAATTGAAAAAACCGTACCTTCCGAAATGGAGCTTTGTCCTTTCCCTTCTCATAAACATTAACATTGCCAACTGCTATCTACTCATAGCTACGAGGGTTCTTTAATTACTGCGCACAAACACATGAATCGTCAAAAAGCTGAAACGATAAAAAGATTTCTACTAAAATTATTGAAAAATAGTTTGAGGTCATGTTCCTATTCTTCTCATAGCAGAGACAATATAATGTTTAAATGAAAAATTATAAAAGATACTTTTGAGTTGAAATATGATTTACATAAGAAAAAACAACGCAAATAAAGACTCTTCAAATAACCGTATAACAACATGTGTACTCTTAAATGAATGCATGAAAATTGAAACTCTCAATTCCATATTTTTTACGAATTTTCAGTGATTAACAAGGATCAAGAATTTTCAATAAATATTGCTGAATAACTTAAGATGCGATTTCAATATCAACACGTAGCAGATGTTGTACACGAAAGTACGATACCATGAAGTTAGACTTTGAGCAAGTTTGTAAATAAAGAAACAGAGAAAAGGAAACATTTACATATAATTTTTCATTCAGTCATCAAATTTAATCTTATTTAGCTAGTACATTAACTGAGATTGTGTTTCAACGAATCTAAAACAAATATGATTGGAATTAAATTTTGTGAAAAAAATTCGATCTCATTTAAATATCTTGAATGTAATAATTCTTCCCTTTAATTGGAAGACAAGAATAGTTTCGTAATTCATAAAAGTTCGAAAGCTAAGCTCAAACTTGTTTTGTTATTGATTTGTTTTTAATATATTTTTTTCGGAATACCACAGTCTTTCTACTTTCTTATTTATTTCATTTCGATATTATTTAAATAAAATCCAATACCTGATTTTATGATATACGTCTCGATGTAAATATAAACAAAGCAAAAAACGACAAATGAAACCAAAATTATTTTAGTTTTTAACTAAACTCCTCTCAAGGATCAGAAAGTTTTGAAAAAGAAATGGGAGAAAAGACCAGGGAGATAAAAGTTTTACTCTTTGTCTCAACACACATATCGATCCACCTATAGATTAATTCCAACAAAACCCCAGTTAGCACTAAGTCCAAATAAAGTATTAAGGGACTTCGAGATAGTGAACATTTTAACACCTTTTTATAAAGCAATCACCAGCTTTCAACGAGCTTTAATATATTTGCCATTGCTGTCTCAATAGCTCGAGGTGGGGCAAAATGAGTCTGTCAGCAAACATTTTCTATCCAGGGAACTGTCAACTCTGACTCACATTCCCTTTCTGTTTACCCCCCACGACCCTCAAGGAATTTCCTCCCATGGTCAAATACACATCACAGAACTGATGGAGCACTTACCCACTTTCAATCTGATGACGTGGCACCCTTCTATTATGCATCGCTTTCTTCCTCAGCATCGTTTTTATGTACAGCGACTGTGATTTACCGAGAAGCTATAAATGTCTTTTCAATCGTTTAAATCCCTCTCGTACGGCTCTTTCATGAGGAAATAACCAGAAAAGAGATCTTTTTACCAATGTCTCTGAGAAAGATATTAAAATTTCACCATTCCTTAAGAATACAATCCATTTTTTTCGAAAAATTGAACGCACTTAACTTTTTACTCATACTTGAATAACATTGTATTGCCTAGCTTTATAAAGTTCTCGATATCTGATTTATCAGTAACTAGCAACTTGCATTATTCATACTACCTTTTTCAATAACATTTACAGCAACGCACGCTTTTTACTCGTGAAAACCACTCTTTATGTTGAAATATTTCTTCATACTAAAGTTATTGCCGATACTTAGAAATACAATTTTAGCTTATTTGGCTATTTTAAAAAAGACTCAAATATCAAATATATAGCCCTTTTTTCCGTCCATGTAAAATACGGATTTAAATTGGTAAATCTAGTGTGTGTGTGGATATTATTATTTGATTTAACGAATACTCCTCTTATGTATGATATCAGACTAACTCTCGTTAAGTTCTTTTCCACTGCCAACTCTTGCATCGTAGTGCAACTATATCACGACTATGATCTATAAATATCTAACATCAGCTATAATTTTGCGCAGTTTGTTTTTTACTTTCTTTCTTGCATACAAAAGTAATAATCGTACCCTTCATCCCTTTTTTTTTTATATTTCTTAAAAACCCCGTACTATTTCCGTTTCGCCCACGAATTTTGCAACGAAAGTTACTTCCAAAACTTAGCTCATAGCTCCTAATTTGAACAGTACAGTAAATGTTTTTCTTAACAAAGTGATGCGGGGAAGAACTATCAAAGTCAATTTTTCTACCAAACTCTGGTCCCCATGGGATCAGGTAGATAATTACAGACAGCATAAAACTATTATTATTCCGGCAAGAAAAATAATACTTAGTAAGACAGGAAAAAGATTGGGACTTCAAACTTAACAAACGTAATATTGAAGATTTTTGTGCGATTGACTTTGATCGCTATTACCCATTGCCCTGTAAATATCTAGCCGGAAAAAAAAGAAAAATATGAAATATCACAGAAATTTTACCAACACTTTTTAAATTTAAATATATTTTTCAGTTTATTATATTATTAAAATAACTTATGAATAATTGCGATATAAAAGTTTAAACTGTGGTCGACTTGTTCTATGTGAGGTTCAATAGAGTGATTTGTTTTTGATGCTTTCCTTCAAGATTTGCAAAAAAGTTCAGTTGTTTTTACCTTGAATTCACCAAAAGATACAGTATTTAAAATTCAGTTGAAATGACTCATAGCCCAACTTTATGAACCTTACCTACCATGGGGTAAACTGAATATTTTCGACGTACAAAAATACACAAAAAATAAATAAATAAATAAATAAGTAAAATAAATGAAGAGAAAAAAAAGGAAAACGCTTCAATTTTGTGAAAATATTGAGGTGAATTTTTAAGCTTTCTAAAACCGTAAGTCCAATTGAACAGTGAGCACAATAATGAATTTACTGTGAAAATGAAACGCATTTTTAAAAAAAAGTAGAACCGGAATCAGCGAATATATATATATATATATATATATATATATATATATATATATATATATATATATATATATATATATATATATATATATATATATATATATATATATATACGCAAAATCGCTCATGTGCATCGAAAAAGTATTTCCAAATCACTGTAAAACAAAATGAGGTACTGCCCATTATTAAGTTTCAATTTAACAGCGTTTCTTCAGTTAGGAAATGTTCTTTTAGTCGCCTCTTTACTAATTTTAATAATGCTTGATTAGATAAAAATCTAGTTTTCTGCGAAGTTGTTTTTAACAAAATAGTTACACAGAAAGTCTGTTGATTCCTAGAAAATTTTAATTCTGTTATCAAATTTCTGCAGACAGTGTAAAAAAAAAACGGTTGTTTTCTTTCTTTAAAAATTCAAACTCACTAGTTGAATTGAAAGGCTGCTTATTATTCAAAAATAATGCTTATATTAAAATAAGTGCTGTAGAAATTTGAGACTAAATAATGCAAGCTTCTTCAAACTATGTCACATGTAGTTATTTATGATATTTCTGCGAAGTTTGGCTTCTTGCCAAGATCAATAGCGTTCAAACCAAATTAGCTTATTGAAATACGGTCACATTCCAGGGATGTTTTGGGCGCAACTTTTGTTCTAATATTGACGTATTTCCTCTCGATAATTATTCTTTGAATGAATGTAGAAAATGCTTCCTCGGTGACAAGACTTTTAAACTGCCTCTAATGCAGTGAAAATTTAATTCGTTGTCTCCCGGAAAATACAGCATGAAGTAATTTCTGGATGAGAAAACTTGACGAGGGTACATTTAATTGCAATTTGAACATTTTTCTCTTGATTGTTTATTTCGGAATAAATTGAAAGACAAAAATCCGACAGAAAATTGGGACTAGGAGACAGTTTTTAAATTTTTGCTTTGAATAAATAAGGAGAAATACGAAGAACTGAAATTGAAAGGCGTTATTTTATTTTCAGAAGAATGGAAGTAAATATGTCTTAATCAATTCTGAATAAAGAATCAAATTGAAAATTGGAAGCAAATTTATTTTTAAACATCAGCAGTAACGATTTGATTACTAAAAGATAAAATTTTGTGCTATTTTGTATTTTTCTTATACAAAAAATAATAATTTTGAAAGGCAATATTAAATAAACAGACAGTGTATTAGTGACCATTATTTCGATACTACATATAACAGAGCTTAGGTTGGGAGCTGGAGTTGAATCTACAAGGCGCTAAGCCATCTGAGCAGGCCTGTTATTTAAGGGCGTCAAAGAGGGGCAACTGTCTGTATGGCTTTGAGTATTTACCTATATTTCGGCATGGTTTTGCTATGTTGCAATATAGTCTGCATTGAGTGTATAAATTTTACGAAAAATATAATGCCATGAAGCTTTTGGATTAAATTTTGACTGGGATCACTATTGTAGTGACACATTCATGCAGTTCCGTCATCCCATCATTATCAAATCTCTCTTTGGCATCAAGTTTAATTCATGTTTGGGAGTGACGCTTGACTGAAACGGACATTCACGCAGTTAAAAACTGCAATTATATCCCTAAATTTGCCAAATCACATTGCAAAATTTGCTGGAACAAGGGAATTTTTAGGAGCTCACAGTGACCTCCCATTTGCTGCATTTGCCTCTCACTGCACCGCAGAAAATGAACTGTTGTTTTTATAGTATAATATTGGCAGTCGAGGTTCCAATTAAAAACTTAAAATGCGCAGTCATAAACTGTGAAACTAGCAATTTTACAGTTTCTTACTGTAAAGCTAGAAATTTTGCAGTTTATTGCCGTAAAATTTAGCAGCATTATACTGTTAAAACAGTATAATACTGGCAGCAGAGGTTCGAGTTTAAAACTGTAAAATGCACGGTAATAAACTGCATAATTAGACATTTTACCGTTTATTACTGTGAAATTAGGAATTTTAGTTTAGTACTGTAACAGTAGCAATTTCACTTTTATTTTAGCAATTTTGTAGTTTATTACTATCAAATTAGCTGTATTATGCTGTAAAAAACGTTATTTTTTTACATTTTGGGATCGAGAAATTATGGAATTATTACATGATGCATTACGCATGATTAACTGATATGGTTATTTATATTGTGCAGCTTTTTACAGTGATCTTTATTTTTCTGTAGCAATAGTGATAAAATGATTTTTTCTATGAATGTTAATAAAACGCAAAACCTCATTCTTTATCGGAAATTTATTCCATCCTAGAACTATTTTAGATCTAGAAATATTTTAAGTCCTCATATTTTTTTTTTTTTTTTTTTTTACATTTTCCGAAAATCGAGCTCTTAACCAAGCACGAAATTCTAACATAAGAAACTTTTTCTAAATGGATAGGCCACGCAAAATATTTTCCTCCTCTTTTAGGGGAATTCAAACTGAATCATTCTTTATTTAGAACGAAATCAAGATTTATTTATTTCTTTTTTTTTCTCTATCTTCCAAACCCTAAATTAAAGTTCTTATGAATATCATAGAAAAAAAATCCATTTATATGAGCGATCTGCACTGTTAAAGAACTTTATCTGCGTCAGAAACCGCCTTTGAAATAGACGTCATGATTGCTTGATCGATTTCTAAGGCAAATACAAAGACGTCGTGGAGGCGCAGCTACCAGTTAAGAGGCAAAGCATTGTAAGTCACATAAAACTTCAGAAAATAGCTTTAAAGAATTTTTGATATCCAACGAAAAATCAACGCAAATGTGAACTTTAGTGCTTTGAAAAGTTCAGGGTATTATTAATTGCAACTTTCTGGGAACGCATATATTTTCTTTTAGTAATATAAAATTTAAATATTCTTTTATACATACGTAGTTTTGAAAGGAGAAATAAAGCAATATATATTGGAAGAAATGTAGAAAAAAAATTCTTTATTTTTTTTTAAGATCATGCAACTTTAATGTGCAAAGATTAAATTGAATAATAATGCTATTTGAAAAAAAAAGGAAAGTTGGTCTTTAAAGCAACGTAAGACTTGACATTCTAAGAAAAGTCTTGAAACTTTTATAAAAGTAGCTCAGACGTTTCTAACAGTGAGACGTAAGTCTTAAATCAAGCATGAAATCTAGTACATTTTTTACAATATCTAGCGAATATTAAATTAATTTAAAGATTAAAAATTAAAGCAAACACTCTCAAACATACTTTATAATGAATTTAAGCATTGCTTTACTCAAAGACTCAAGATCAATGACTAGCTGCGATAAGTAGGGTTTTTTCGCACAAGGTATATAAGCTATACATTTAACGAGAAGCAAAGAGGTGGGCGGGGATCGAAATCATTTATAAATAAATAATATTTGTTGTTGTCAGTAACTGAATTGCTCTTTTTAAAAACACGATAATTAACGCTAAGGCAAGGGAATAGCGGAGGGTTCATACAAAAGTAAGATGCCTTGTTGGAAGGCTTCTATTTTTCTCCTAATTGTGTGTGTGAGACAGAGACACATTATGTGAGTGTCCTCGCATCTCGCCTTTGCTTTTTAACGCTTAAAATTCAAGTACACTGTAAAATATGAATGTTGTTTTTACAGTATAAAACAGCTAATTTTATAGTAATAAACTATAATAATGTCTAATTTTACAGTAATAAACTTCAAAATTGCTACTTTTACAGTAGTAAACTAAAAATGCTAATTTTACAGTAACAAACTGTAAAATTGCTAATTTAACAGTTTATTACTGTGCTTTCTACAGTTTTAAACAGGAACCTCTGCTGTCAGTATTATACTGTTGTTTTGACAGTATAATACAGCTAAATTTGACGGCAATAAACTGTGAAATTGCTAGTTTTGTAGTTTATTACTGTGCATTTTACAGTTTTAAATTGGAACCTCGGCTTCCAGTTATTATGTTGTAAAACCAACAGCTCATTTTTTACAGTGTATTCGAACAAGAAATGTACAGCTATAAGTTTATGAGAAGCAAGGAGGGGGGGGGGAGTCGAAATTATTCACAAATAAAATGGTTTTTGCTGTTGTCAGTAAGTGAATTGCTGTTTTAAAAAATATGATAACTAGCGCTATGAGGGAGCAGCGGAGGTTTCATACCAAAGTACCTTGTTGGAAGGCTTTTGGTTCTCTCCTAACTGAGACACTTTATGTGAGTACCCTCGCATAATGAATCTCAATGAAGAGAACATCGGAAGAAGTACCAAGCAGGCAGTTGAGATACGATAACTGCTTCCTCTCGAATTTGCTTTTTAACGCTTACAATGCAAATATTCGAACCAGAAACGTCCCGACTCCAAACCGAACGTGTTGTCGTCAATCAAGCATAAGCACGTCGTTTGTTACCATAAATATCGTTTTATTACATGATTCCATGTCATAAGTAATGCTTCATTTTATGATACATCAATTATGATTAAATTAGGCAGACGATGGCAGTCAGGAGGTGTATTAATTTCGATATTCGAAAGATTTTATTGGTAAAAGATTAGTTGTGAGTTCTTATCTCCGAATCAATTCAGTGTCTAACTTTTTATAGAATAAAAAACAAATTAAAGTACTGACCTTCAATGCTGTACTTAACGATTTATTGGGTCATTTTGTATACAAGGAACAATTTAAATAAAGATCCGATAATTGTTTACATCGTTTGCAGAGTCAAAGAGTTACTATCCGTCCTTAAAAACCGTACGCAGCCCTCACTAACCATTCCACTCAAAAAAAGGGCGATGGGTTGTGGGTGGGAACTTTCAAGAGCTTTCAATTTAACCCTTTATGCCCCGACGGGACTCAGATGTCCCGCTTATATTAATTTAGTATTATGAATCCTAAATGGCTGGAATCATAGGGGAAGACCGCCTATATTGGACCACTGCTTAAATTGGACCTCGGGCCTAAAATCTAGTACAGAGATCTATGATACACTTTAACGGTAGAAATATAAAGTTTTAGGAATAAAATCAATGTGTATGAAGTTTCACCAGTCTGCGAACTGCGTAGCGTGAGTTACGGCATGATTTATGTTGAAAACGTGCAAAATCTTATTTTGCGGACTTGTACTTAGTAAGATAGTACTAAAACTTGTAAGCTGAGATAAACTGCTGTTATAGCATTATAATCTGTGTTTAATAAGGATTACATCTATGTATTTACATGCGCGATTGTGATATTTTTTGACAGAGAAATAAGCTGAAGAATAAAAAATGGCATGTTTTCCTTTATTGGACCGAAATAATTTTCCTATATTGGACCAGTGGTCCAATTTAAGAATATGATTTTAAGCAAGACTTTTTGTTAAGTTTAACATAAAGTAAGTGACTCATCTGATTTAATAGCGTAGTTTAGATTATTTTAAGCATACTTTAACACCTATTCACGGTATTCATTTTTCATCAAGCACATTTTCGAGTAGCAGCTAATTTTAAAAATGTATGTTTTTTTTTCTCTTTTTCCATTAGACTGCAGTTTCAGGTTGTTAAACATAGCTATTAGTTTAAGTAAAATTTATGCTGGTTTACCGAAAAAGAAAATATGAAATTCTTCGATTTGTTCAAAAAGATTTTTAAAAGAAACAATTGAAGGGTCAGGGGGAAAAACCACGGTAGTCCACTTTTTGTTGAATTTAAACTGATGCTACCACCTGTTAGAAAAATAAGTGTAATTTCGTTTAGTATATGCAATATTCGTGAAAAAACACTGTAGTCCATGTATTATTGTCATTTTAGAACAAATATACTGGGGAAGTTTATGAGTTCGTAAAGTTTAAATTTCGTTTTTCTCAAAATCAATCAAATGTGACTACCGTGGTTTTTCCCCCTGACCCTTCAATTGATATGCTACTAAAATGTTCAATGTAGATGAAGCCGGTCTTTTCACTAACTAAAAGCCTCAAAATATATTGACGTAGAAAGGTAAACACCAGTTTGGAGCAGTAAGTATACATAGATGAGAGAACATCCAATGAGATCCATTTCCCAATATCGAACAGGACTCTTATGAATAAACCGCAGTCAAGGCCAGGGCAAATGCTGTAAGTAGATTCTAAAGAACAGGAGTTTGGCCTGTTAATTGACATATGTTTAATGACATTGAATTGGCTGCATCAGAGTTAGCAGTAAGTTGTCTAGATAAAACTACTCAAAGTGAAGAGGCTACATAATCGGTGTAAGTTGTACTATTGTACACTATGCACAAGAATTAGCTATGATTTAAATTATTACAAGCTCTGCAGAATCAGCGGATAGTTCTCATTAAACAAATACATAGCTCTCAACAGTGTAAGTTGTACTATTGTACACTATGTACAAGAATTAGCCACGACTTAAATTAGTACAAGCTCTTCAGAATCAGCGGATAGTTCTCATCAAAGCATGATTGTCAACTCCAACTATGGCTTTGTAAAGCCCCGGCTTACATATCACCTTACCTAAAAAATAGAAAGAACAAAAAGGAAGGCTATCTCAGCAATCATTCTAACGCCGTATGAAAGAAGCATAGAACAGAAAAAGTCACAAGAAGAAGCAAGAAACAGCACAAAACAGTTATTGCAATATTCGCCATAGAAATAAAGTGCAAAACATGATTAAGTGTATGAAATGCCATCGGTGAGTTTATCAACACTGCCTAAGTGAGACCGAAGCAAAAGAAATTCTATTGCAAATCCTGGAAAAAAGCTATATAGTTCAAATATAAATTATTCTATGATTTCCTTGCACGGTCCAATTTAGGAAGCGCATGGTTCAATATAGGCGCATATATTCCTAAATTGGACTTTTGCAACTTTTTGTAAGATAATTTTTTAAAAAATAATTTCCATATTTTTAGAAAATATAAGCTCCTAGGGCGGTTCCTGATTAAATTTAGCTCACGATGCCCTATTTTGTATTTTTGTTTTGCTTCACATTGAGCGACACAGGCCTCCTGTTCTTAGGGGGTCCAATATAGGCGGTCTTCCCCTACTGATACTTGAAAGTACCACTCCTTGTACTTTGCTGAGAGGCCGACAGATGGTACCTGCGATCGGAACAGTTTTCTTGGGGCCCTAAGGCGTAGGGGGCCTTAGAACTCTGATATTTGCAAAATGTGTTTTCTCGGTATATATGTTGCTTGATGTATTTTCAACTAAAAAAAAAATGCAAAAATGCATTGTTAAATTAATTTGGAACGTAAAGGGTTAAAACTTGCACTTGCTATCCTTTTGACAGATTCAACTATGTATTTTAGATTTGCATCCTTCTACGTTGTTTGATACGGCTCAAAATGCATCTTATTATTCTTATCTTGCCTAACACATCTATTTTAGTGAGATCAGAGAAGACCTGATGCATACGCAAATACGCGGAAGGTTTTCCCTCAGAAAATCAGACAGTAAATAATCAGAGTTTTGTTTCAACATTGTTTAGCTTTTAATGTAATTCAGCTAACGTTGATAGTTTAAAAAGAAATTTATCTAACAATATACTTATTTTCCATCTCTTATGGACACTCTTTCCTGAATAGAGAAAAGAGAATAAATCACGTTTTTCTGAAATGAAACAAGAGAAAGAGCATTGCACCAGTTTACGAGTAAAAAATGGAGTTAGGAAAGAATCAAGCACTTCGCGAACAAGAGATTTGCTGTTCTCTTCATCAACATTTATTGCACTGCATTAAATAATATATGCATAAAAATTTTCTATTTTTAGAATCAAGCACTCCGCGAACAAGAGATTTGTTGTTCTCTTCATCAACATTTATTGCACTGCATTAAATAATATATGCATAAACGTTTTCTATTTTTAAGCACCTCGATGCAAAACAAACGTGTTTATAAGTTTAACGTGCGTATCTGTATCTGTGTGTCTATTTGTGTTTTCGCAGCTACTAAGCGGATGAACCAATTGTTTTTGTGATAGATTTTTTTTTCCTTTTTCTAAGAATGTGACATGTATTTTGATCGAGAGTGTGCTTAGCTATAATTCTTTTGAGACGGAGTTTTTGCTTCAATTTTCAATTTAATATTAATTTTTGTATAATCATGTAAATCCCAAAATCCAAGTCAAAATTTAAACAAACAAACTACAGTTAAGCACAACGAAGCCCTGCATTATAATAAAGAATTGAATCAACTGAATGTGATGAGGAATGTCTATATATATATAGATATATATACAGCATACATGCATGTATGCTCTGTATACAAAGACTATCACCTGACTGAAAGAAATAAAACATGGCCCGAAATTCAATGATTTCCTGGAAAAGAAAAAGTGAGATGATACTTTCAAAAATTTAAAGTGTGTGTATTTTTTAATTCATTTAATTCCAGTTTTATATTTTTCTCTGTACTAAAAATTAGAGAAAAACTTCTCATTTTCTCAAATTTTGCATCATATTGAAGCTGGAAAAAAAACTGTAAGATGGAATTTATTTTGAAATTGAACAAGAACTATTGCCGTTAATCAGTTTTTTATCGCGACTTGGTTATTCGACTTCTTTTCTGTAGGTGGACCTACTTTCTTAGTGTATTCCATACATGTGATTACTTTCAAAATAATTTGGCTGAAAATATTTGACATGTTGACTGATTGGTTCGACGGGCAAAATTGCTATTATTATCCATTTAGCAAAAAAAAATATAATTTTTTATTTTTAATATATATCGTTTTGGTTTCTCTAACTCTATTTCATTTAATTTATTTTTTTTTTATTTTTTCAAATTGAAATTTTTAACCAAAACCAAGCAAGCGAAAAAATGCTCCCTTTTAAAGCTGGGTAGATCGCCGTCGCCTCCTCTCATCTTTGTCTAGAGATCGCAGAAATTTTAAATGGAGTGAAAATTTTAGAGCGGATTTGAATTTTTTTTAGGCAGATCGGTAAAAGGACGGAACTATGTTTTGCCAATCAAATTGGCTGATTTCCGCCAATTGGCTAAAGTGTGACATGTATGGTGTATTGTTTGCGATATAACTATAAAATGTAATGGTATATTTAATCACAAGTTTTTTTCTCAGTAGAATGGTTTACTTTTTTAGTATATTCCGACATTTTGAATGTTTTTATAACATTAGGCCATTTAAGGTAGTGTTTCTAAAATTCCAGAACACTGGCAATATGAGGTCTGCTGATCTACAATGAGCGGTGGTATCGTTCATGACAAATACATATAAAACATTTTTATGCCCATAATATAAACTTATTATCGCGCAATTACGCCCCAACAAAACATGCTAATTTTCCTTTTCAAAATCAATTGTTGATTTCATTTATCTTGAAGTTTTTTTAGACGAATTTTACGGCACATTGACAAATAAGGATTTATTTATAGGACACATTAGTTTTCATAAACTTCTGAGCTTGAGCCACTGTGAAAAAGTATACGCCAATGGTAAAAAAATCTTAACCATGGCTAAATTATATCTTTTTCATTATTAGTTATTCCACTTTTCGGACTGACATGTTCATTTAAAATCCATGGAGAGCCGGGCGCAAAAGCTAGTGATTGATTTTTTTCAAATAATGTGCACAAGTGATGAGTGAGAAATAATTTAACTCTATTAGTATTGATATGGTTTTTACTTAACTTGTAGAAATGGAATATGAAATCAGAAGCATCGTTATAACTACAGTAACTCAAACATCTGACGCAATTATTACGAAGCAAACTAAAGTCTTCATACCCCAAACGAAACATTAGATTGCAAAGAACAGGATAATTTCTCATTCATCCTTATCACGAACTAATGGCCTAGTGTTTCTTATGCTTGCGTGCAAAGCTGGTATCAATGATCCAAAACCTCGCAATCAACTTACTGTGTAATTTCCTGTGAAGCGTTAGAAATATTTTACTTGATTGTTTATTTTTTCTGAAGCCCTTTTGATTGGACGTCTGTAATTAGTTTCAGAACAATCCTCAAGGGGGAAAACGAAATTTCTTTCAGACCATCAGCTATTTAAACTGTCTACCAGGTTTAAAGACAGATATTTTCGAATTTACTTATGTCTAAGTATCAAGCTCATTTGCCAGTTTTTAATTATTCGATGAATTATTTGGCCATTTCACGAAAAAGCCGATATATTGTCCCGCACGTGACATATATTTCATTAAAAAATAGTGATTTAAAAGCGTAATAAACTAAATCTTGCAGGTAAAAAAATCACAAATCGGGGTGGGATTTTTTAGGCAAGAAACTTCGTTCATTATCTTTCGAAATTACAGTGAACTCTCACTTGTACGCCGCCTCATTTTTGCGCCTTTTTCACTTATACGACGATTTTGAATAGTCCCAGCACATTCCATAGCAAAATAATGATAGTATCATTCGTTTATGCGTCGCTCTAAAGATAAATATTTTACTTATGCGCCGAATTTTCCCTTAAATGAAAAAAAAAAAATACTTTCTTTAAAAAAATAAGCATTTTTCTTTACTTTTCTCTTTAATCTTTCACCTTTATTTCTCACTAAAGGCATTTTTCCGCATGAGCTAAAGTTCGGACAAAGGCAAATATCTATTATGCATCGTTTTAAAGAGAACAGTTTCTAATTAGGAATGCAACAATTTTTGTTTTCTGTTTATCATTGTAGTTACGTTGCAGTAATTCGCCAAAACGTAGTAATATGTCCATTTTCTATAGAAACATTCTTATTCATTCTCTCATTACAACCTATGTTGCGTTTTAATCCTTTAAATAGGCTTATTCACTTATACATCTTTCTCACTTATGCATCTTATTGTGCTGGTCCCTTGGGCCGGCGCATAAGTGAGAGTTCACTGTACTACTTTTTAATGAAATATGTGAGCGTCATGGGCGAGACAAAGTTGCGATATTTTTGTCGAATGGCCCTATTGTGTTTTATAAGCACTTTCATAGCTCCGAGACAGGCATTTCGTTCTGCTATTTTATTTGCTTTTCATTCATGTTTTGCTTATAACTGCTCAATGCTCAATATTTTTTCGATGTTCAAACTGTGTGGAAAAATCTGAAAATGTCCATCAAAATGCTTTAAAGGGATTAGTTACAAATGTTTCATTAAAGCTGCTGAAAGTTTAACATAGTTATAAAAAAGTAACGTACATCGAAATAAAGAGCTAATTAAATTCATATTTAAGTACGCGATCTTGAAATTAGACTGACTCCACATATTGCGCACCGAAAATGAAAGAGACATATCATTTGCTTATTAAACGGTAATTTGAGGTTTATGCAATTTGTAACGTCCCACTTTAATTCTCAGTGTGCGACACGAAAGATGATGCTTTAGGATGAAAAGTAATGCGTGTAACTACAATAACTTCAGCAACCAAAAGCTCTAAATTTGAATTAGGGCTCAAAATGATGAATGTATGACTGACAACAATAAAAATATCTAGTTACTGAAGCGAACCGATAAAACAAAGAATCTTTCAATAAATAACTTTAAGGAGTACTTTAATACGTGTACAAAATAGCAAATATAGCTGCAACAACTTTCGAGTACGTCGAATAAATAAAACGAAAAAGAAAGAAAAAATAAAAACAATAGCAACATGAAGGAATTTAAGAATTTTTTTAAAAATATTATGTTAAGCGTGGAAAAAATCACTCAAGTAAAATTACAATAGCAGCCGAGAAACTTGGAGTGTTTTCAAGCTAACAAAAACAAATTCTACAAAAAGGGAAGAAAGAAAATTGTATTAATAAAAGGAAGATAATTAATGTTTTCAAAATGACATAGAAGTAATGCAAATAAAAAATCTGTTTCCCCAGAAATCCTTACATCGTCTTAGTAAAGAAAATCAAAAATAATTAATTCAGAAAAGCTCAACAGTGAGATCATATTTTACGTTGAAGTTCAAAAAAACTTCAAAGAGTTGTTATTGTCAATCCGTCGAAATTTTGTTTACTTTCTCAGAAGGGATTAAATAAAAAAAATTACATTAATTTATTCCAATTAATAGTGTGTGCTTAGTACTCGTATTTATTGAAATATTTTTTTTTCTTATTTCGTGATATTTGATAGAGGTAGAAAAATATTAATTAATGAAATATTTTTTATTTAAATTTTTTATGTACTTATTTTTAGAACAGTTGCATATTTCTCAAGCGAATCTTGTTTTCAGAATAATATTAACAAAAGCCTTTCTGATCAAATTACATTTTATATTCAAAAGGAAATAACAAGACATTGTATTCACTAGCTTTAAAATGACTTATTTCTTTTTCGGTACTTTTAATGACATGAAAATTCTCATGTGTCATTAAGTATTAAATTTCTATACCGTTTTTCAAAAGAAGTCCATAGAAATAATAAAGCATTGAGAAGAACTGAGAAATTATAATGCTTCAGTTTAAGTTTCATATTTATGTGCAGAAACGTTTTATAAAACTTTTAAAAAATATACTTTTTTAATGTTTCTAATGATCTCTAACACTTTACTGAAAAGAAATGTACATAATTTTCCATACATACAGTGGTGACAAAAAGTCTTGAACAAGTTTTTTTTTTCCCCCAGATTTTGGTATTTCACTTAATTATTTGTTAAGAAGTTATTGCATTATGTTAAAAAAAAATTTATTTATCTGATGATTCTTTTGTGTGCTGTGCTTTCTGCATTGATGAAGAGGCTCCATCGTAGCCTTGAAATACCCATTTGCTGTATTTTCTTGATAATTTGTGCTTATTTACGTTGATTTTTCACTTCAGTCATATTTTAGCACTTAGCTTATTTGATCATTTTTCATTTATTTAACTCATGGTTACTTAAATTTTCGAAGTTTACTAAAATGTTCAAAGAAATTGAGATCATTATGTCACTGGAATAATTTCTTATTTAGTTATAGTAGTAAAAACCAAAGTTCGAGCATTAAGTTTAGCTCAGTTTTGATTGAGTAAACTGCTCAGAAAATAAATGAAACAAGTTCAATTCATACAAAAGTAATACCTGTGTAGAATTACTTATCTAATTCATTTGGTTAATTTTGTTTGAGCAATTTGTTACACGTTTAAAAAAGAAAATATGTTGATTTGATACATTATTTATAAGTTTGTAGTAATAAAGTCAGGAAAAATTACACTTTAAACAGGCACGTTTGAAATGGAATACTGTTCATCTTTATAGTTTAGTATTAGTGAATAACTGAAAATACGATGGAGAACTTTACTCTGGTAATTTTTAACCAGATAATGCTCTTTCTTACCTCTTTTTTGTTCAAAGAATATTACTGTTATTTTTTTTTTTTTGGTATCGGTATATACAGGGTGTCCACTCCAATCGTGGACCAATAGCTAATTTCTAAACCGTTAGAGATAAGCATATAGTTTATTTAGGAAAAAATCTCCAAATTATGAAAGGAATTTTGGGTCTATTCAATGTTTTTCAAAAAATCAAATTTTGAAGGAGTTACGAAATTTAAATTTTTATACAGCCCCCCAGTCCTATCAATCATATTTAGTAAAACATTCTTGACACTGTAACGTTTAAAACTAAAAAAAATCACTCCTCTACCACAAAAATTGACCGAGTTATGACGTTTTGAAAAATCAAGATTTTGCATTATTTCCTGACGTCATCGAGCGATCGCTTAAGGAACCGTATGCGAAATCCTTCAAAATCTTGATTTTTCAAAACGTCATAACTCGGTCAATTTTTGTGGTAGAAGAGTGATTTTTTTTTAGTTTTAAACGTTACAGTGTCAAGAATGTTTTACTAAATATGATTGATAGGACTGGGGGGCTGTATAAAAATTTAAATTTCGTAACTCTTTCAAAATTTCATTTTTTGAAAAACATTGAATAGACCCAAAATTCCTTTCATAATTTAGAGATTTTTTCCTAAATAAACTCTATGCTTATCTCTAACGGTTTAGAAATTAGCTATTGGTCCACAATTGGAGTGGACACCCTGTATATATATATTTTATTCCCCTGTCTTATTGCTATTCCTTTACATTTTGCTTGATTCCAAAGACAAAAACGATATTTTCTATACGTTCATTTTGCTAAAATATCCCATAATCAGTAAGAACAATAGATCAATCGACCCAAATCAATTTAAATTTGAAGCCGTTATCTGAAGAGCCGTTATCTGAATAGATAGAGATCCGTTACTGAATACAAAATTTTTGTTTAGTTTGAAAGAGAAAAAGCAAAATTGTGAAAGAGAAAAAAAAAATCGTCGTTTTATATGTATGCAAAGAAGCTCAATGGTATACGTTATCCTCAAATATTTGTTTATATGATGAAGCAGTTTCAGCCAAGAGAAATTTTTCGAGGCACGTAATTGGTTCAACCATGTTCTTTAATTAAACAAGCATATTTTTTTTACCAGAGTTTCACCTGAAATCGGAAAAAATCAAACTTTTACTTTAAAAAATTTACTAAAAAATTTGTTTGTATTCATGAATGTAAGTACAAAAAAATTGCAAAATCACATAAAAGGAATCTTTAACTTTTTCCCCCAGTGAATAAATATTTTTTTATCGGTATTCAAGTGGAAATCGTAATTACACGCTTCAGAGCTTTCAAAATTATGACCTTGCATAAAACCTCTCCCCCAAAAAACTGTCATAAAAATACCTTTCGCTTATTCCCAGAAAAACTAAACCACACTTTCGGAGAAAATGACGCTATGCCACTTCTCCTCCAAAGTCTTTTTCCCTGCCACAGAAAGCAAAAGATAAAAAGGAAACGTATACGCTTGCTAAGCTTCTTTCATCTCCGCCTCTTCTCTTTTATGCCAGACGTCTTGGCACCACGGAAAATCAAATCCAAGCACTACAATAAATGGACTGTTATGTTTAGAGCAACATGGAACATTTCCGGCGCATTTCTTCGCTAATCAAATACCAATTCTGCACTCTGAAATAGGCTCTTAGGGAAAATTATCAAGCAGCGTGTTGTGGGTTTAATGTGCGGTAAATATATCGATGTTGCGTGAAAAAAATAAAAATCAATTTTCCCCTTGGCACTTTCAAAATAGCTGAAATACTCTGCATATTCTTACGGCTAATTTATTTAATGTTGCTCACACGCCAGCGTCTTCATTCAGTAATTTCAAGAGCGATGCACGCCAGTGTTGCTCTTGAAGTTGGGATCAATTTTTGATAATCAAATTTAGAATGAACTAAATGTTTTTCTTTTTTATTTTCTTTCTTTTTCTCTTTTAAGATAACCTGATTTTTTACACATGTCGCATCCCCCCCCCTCTGATATTTTGATTTATGATTGAATGGACAGTATATTTTTTCAGCAAAAAATAGTTTGGATGGTGTAATTTGAGCACATAAGTGAAATTTAGTTGATAAGAATTTAAAAATAGTCTGAAAATGCATTCTCTCCACGGGATCTGCAACACTTATATTACTACAGTTGGAGATGGGTATTGTAAAAAATATTGATAACTGAAACCTGTTTCACTTCACTTCTCTTTGATGCGGTTTTTTTGTTTGGTCTTCTTTCATTAGTAGCCGCAACAGAAAAAAAAGGCTTATTAGTAACGCATGCATAAAACTTTAGAAAGAAAACGTACACGTTTTTTTTTTTTTTTTTTTTGTAATAACGAGGTCCTTATTTCTCGTTAGAAATCAGATTTGTGAGCATTTATTGTCTTATTCATTTTTATACGATTTTATAGCTCGTCGAAGTTAAAAATAATTATATATATGGCTTATGACTTGCGCTTCCGATGCTTATCTGGACGAACGTTTTCTTTAGTCGAACCCTTCTAGTAATTATATTTTTTTTTTTTTTCGAACGAACACATTTGACTTTTCTGAATGTTTATATAAGTGTATGTAAATTTCGTCCTACGCCTCTAGTCTTATGCATTATTGATATGTATAAGACTGAAATAAGTAAGTTTATCACACGCTTTTCAACATTTTTTTTTTTTTGACAACTTACTAGCATTTAAGCTCATTTTAAATAGTTTTCATTACTATGTTCAGTAATGAACGACAGTTTATCACAAATATTTTGGTACAAGATGGAGCGGTTTCGATTACTTAGGTAGACATATAGTAGAGTATGGAATTTATTATACGTATAAATATTAAAGTGTAAGTAACTATAGTAGTAAATAACTTGCATGTCACTTTTATGAAAATTAGTCCAGAGGTTTTGTGCAAGCATTTACATGTGCAGAGAATCAATTTTCAGTGCAAAAAAGCATAATTTTCAGGCAAGTAAATAAATAATTGGAAAAGAAAATAAAGTACAAAATTAAAAAGTTTTAAAGG
This sequence comes from Uloborus plumipes, assembly GCA_038373865.1. Classification (NCBI taxonomy): domain Eukaryota; kingdom Metazoa; phylum Arthropoda; class Arachnida; order Araneae; family Uloboridae; genus Uloborus; species Uloborus plumipes. The sequence continues at coordinate 7,904 of JAXGGA010007717.1, read as the reverse complement.
TGGTTTTTTACAGTGGCACAGCGATAAATTTTTCAAGAAGGGTGTTTTCATTTATTTTACGCCAACGCAGAGAGATAGAAAAACATGGATAGACACAAGTTGATAGATATAGTAGATATATAGATAGACCGATGGAAACAAAAAAGTATATTTAAATGGATAAATAGATATATAGGTAGAGCAATCCACTCATACAGATTTTTTTATATATTTTTTAAAGAGATATTTTGATTTGCCACAAGTTTGGTTTCTTCGTGAGAGAGATTATAATCCACCTATTCTCACTCTTTACTTCGCCACTGGTACTGTGTTCGAGTCATTCCACTAACATACATTTTGTCCCACACGTGACAGGTTTTGTTTCCTTTTAAAAGGAGTAAGGAGTAAAATCTGTTGCCTAGGGAATCATTGTTTGCGTCCTTTTTTCGGCAAAAAATTGTTTATTATATTTTCTAAATAATACTGAAATATAATACTGAAATAAGTACTGAATATACTTTAAATAATACTGAAATAAATAAAATGACACATAGAGATGTCACGTGCGGGACAAAATGTCTGATTGTTCGTGGAATGGGCCACAATGTGTTTCTTGCTGAAACTAAAACTAGGAAATAATTAGCAGGAAAGCGAAGTGTACATTTTAAAAATGTACAACAAATAGATTCGGAGGATACAGTGCTGGAATTGAGAACTCTACTGCTGGTATTCAAAAGGGTGTCCTACACAGGACAGATCAACTTCATTTTAACAATAACATTCTTGAAACATTTTAGAAAAGAAATTTTGCTTAGCTACTCACGCAAGTGAAACGCTTTCACTACACTGTAAAAATTTATGTTGTTTACAGTATAATACAGATAACTTTCCAGCAATAAACTGTAAAAATTTCTAATTTTACGGTAATAATCAGTAAAATTGCTAATTTTACAGTAGTAAACTGTAAAATTGCTAATTTTACTGTTTGTTGTCGTGCATTTTACAGTTTTCAACTGGAATCTCTGCTGCCAGCATTATACTGTTGTTTTTACAGTATAATACAGCTAAATTTTACAGCAATAAATTGTGAAATTGCTAACTTTGCTAGTAAGAAATTTTAAAACTGCTAGTTTTGCAGTTTATTACTGTGCATTTCACAATTTTAAATTGGAACCGCGGCTGTCAGTATTATACTGTAAAAACAATAGTTCATTTTTTGCAGTATAGGTCGATAAATTTCTAACACATTCGGCCACTATTAATTTGTACATAATAAAAATATAAAGAAAAGTTTTGTCCAAATTGTCCCACATATGATGGTGGAATTACCCGTTTATAGTCTCATACGGATTATCTTATACAGAAATTTTTCACTACACGTCCAATGCATTAATCTCACAAAGGCGGCAGTGACATTACTGAAAAAACACCTTGATACATTTAAGAGTTCTCTTTATCAGTACGCAACATGCCCTCGATACTCCATCAATACTTAATACCATAAGATACTCGATGAGTCCATTCCTGTTTTAATCCATTAATAAGTCCAATCGTATTTAAAGCATCCATTCCGGGGAGTTAGTTCACCCGCTCTCACACGAATAGACCGCACACGATATCCCCAGAACTCCCCCTGATTTAAAAAGCATAACGCATGAATCCCATTCAAAGGACCGAAGACCCAAGGGGGGAGAAACGCAAAAAAAAGGGGAGGGGGAAATGCACATGGCGTGCTTGAAGTCCTTTGTCGAGGGCCTAATGGAATGGAGACCAACGCAGATATGGGGGAGTATTTCCGCAATGGGGGGGGGGGTATATATATGGATGATTAATAGCTGACTGTTTACAATAAAGAATGGTAGTTAACAGAGAAATTTTGGGCTGTCCATTGTCAAGTATGGAGTTTTTTGCTGTCACTTGAAACATTTGTCGGCGGGTGGTAGATAAAATGCAAAAGCTATTAAGGCTCGCTTGATGTACTTTTTTTTTGTCCCTGCAATGAATGCACTAAAAGGAAAACGAAACTAAAGATGCTTCAGTTCCTGATGCTTCAATTTTCACAAGCAGATAAATCAAATATGATTTAAAGCACAGATCTTATGTAAGGGTGTTTCTTTTTAAACTCGGATCCTTTAAAACCGGACAGCCAATTGGCTGTCCGGACCGAGTATTTTAAAAAAATAAAGTGTAATAAAATAACTACCCCTCTTAATTCGAGTAAAGCATTAATACTTTGTGGATCAATTGTATTAGGAGCGATAACAATTTTTTTTTCTAGAAACTATTTATGCCCTAAAAACACAGTCCCCTGGCTGTCCCAATCGTATAGTCTAACACTTAAAGGTAATATTTCAAAAAACCTATTAACACTGTACATAAATTTGGAAATTAAATATCTAAAAATAGAATAATGCTAACTATATTTTTTTCATGAAATAAGTTCCAATTACGAATTTTTAAAACTTAATATTGGCATGTAAGTTCTGTCTGGAGTTTTTTCAAACAGTCCCCTGCCATAAATTCAAAGCTGCAATAGAAAAAATCTATTACTCTTGCAAATATTTTTTTTTTTGGCATGAAGTTTAACATAATCAGTGTGAATTTTTCGAAATTGCCGAGAACGGTGCTGAAACGACACTTTGTTTAGTTTCAGAGTCACATTTGTGATAAAAGTATACACCTTGGTCGTTGCAAAAAGAGTCCTCTGGTAAATGATTTTACTAATGTTAATTAGTTTAATTATGCGACATATTATTTATTATGTCCATAATTGGTGTCCCCTGCCTAGTATAACTAGGTGCTTACCCCTGTCTACCCCTAATGACTAACGTAACTAACCCCTGTTATGATTTATCCGAAAAACATAAACTTCAATTGGACCTTTTTCGACCAAAGTAATAAATTCATTTCCTGAGGTATAGTTATACGAACATTTCAAAAAAAAAAAACACGCATGGAGAGATCCTGAATGGAAAATGACGAGTTTACAGAGAATCGCTCATAATCATATGTATTATCTTAGATGTTTGCTAGTACTGATGTTGGATGAAACATACGAAGGCAGGAGTCTTTTTCGTTCATTATTCTATCATGATAAACTATTTTTTTCTACTTATTTATCTCTATTTCTTTCTAAAAATGTTGGCTGAATCAATTTGAAAAAAAAAATGTAAAGCACGCAAAATTAAAAAAAAAAAAAAAAAAATCCTAAAGAAATCCTATCCTTATTTTTACAGTATAATACTGGCAGCCGAGGTTCCAATTTAAAACTGAAAAATGCTCAGTAAGAAACTGTAAAACTAGTAATTTTACAGTTTATGTCTGTAAATTCGGAAAATTTACAATTTATTGCCGTAAAATTTAGCAATATTATACTGCAAAAACAGTATAATACTGGCAGCCGACGTTCCAGTTTAAAACTAAAATGTACGGTAATAAACTGTAAAATTAGCAATTTACAGTAAATTACTATAAAATTAGCAATTTTACAGTTTAGTATTCTAAAATTAGCAATTTTACAGTTTATTACTGGAAAATTAACTGTATACTGTAAAACAGCATTCATTTTTTAGTGTATGTTTCAAAGAAAAATTGTTAGCACATTTTCAGCCGAGTGAGATCAATGTGCGACAGTTGATTTAGTTTAGTTTCCCTTTAATACTGCTATTACGTGCACATTTTTATACAACTTAACGCCTCGCAAACAATCTAGTAAGCATATTTAAAAGATTGATTATCTAAGAAAGAGTTGCACTTCGTCTGCTCAGAAATATTTATAATAATTCTATTCAAAATCTCGTTTCTTATTACCTATAACGAGCGTTAAATGAGATTTACCGCTACAGATCAAAAATGAAATCTGATTTATTTTGCCGATTTGACACCAAATACTTTAACTTTTTAAATAAAAAGAAAATAGCGAATCTGGAAAAGTTTTGAATCAAAACTGCAAATAAAAAGTTCGTATTGAGGAAGAACTAACGTTTTGATATTGCTTTTATTATGCTATTACTGAACGTTAACTACACTGCATGATTTTTCGTTCTTTGAAAGAACTATACATATTTTTCAATGTAATAAGAAAACATTGGAAAACATTTTTAAAAATTTAATTTTGAGTATAGATGGTTATATTTGCTTTAAAGACACCTAATGCTTGCTGTTTATGCTTGAGTTGCCATATGCTTGGCCATAAAGAAAAATAGTTCATGTATCCAATTGGCAACGCTATGCAGTGTAGGGTTAAACATGCATAAATGCCGGTTTTTGATATCATTAATATTAAGCATTTTCTGTTTGATAGAGGCATAAAGAAATGTGCTGCTCATGAATTTAGCTCGTTGATAGACTTGCAGTAGGTTTAAGTAACTAGCTGCTGTATTTATTTTTAAATTCATCTTATTTCTGAATCATGCAGAGAAGTTCTTAAATGCTCCCCCCCCCCCGTATTTTTAAAATCTATCTAGTTATAGTTGAATTTTTATCATACACAATTACCTTGAATCCTGAAAGTAGTAAACATCAGTATGGACACCATCCATGTCGTACCACAGCTGAAGTACGTACCATGTTTTCTTAGATTTTTGCAGACACTTCAGAGCCACGAGGGTGAAGGCGTGTGTAACAGTCGCAGTTCCTGTGCTGTGTGAAATGGAGTGTTTCTCACCGGTTGCTTTTTCAAACTCAACATTGTCTGTTTGGAGGCTACTTTGGAAGACTTTTTGGAGGCTAGGGAGGCGCCAGGGAGGGGTGGACATATTTTGGGCTATAAGGGGCTGGTGGGTATATTTTGAAAAATGTTTACGAGGATATGTTTTGGGCAGAGGTGGTAGGAAACCCTTTTCTCTTATATCGCCAAGGATTGCTTTAAAATTCGTTTTCTGTGAATATCTTCCGAACTCTGATCCTTCTCCTAACATCATCAAAGATAGCGTAAAACTCCCCAATAGCCCTTAAATTTCAAAAAAGTGTTTAGAACCCTGTCCCCACTTTCATGGTGTGACTATCTAAATTCGTCCCATTTCTCCCCAAAGGGAACTGGTGAACATTTTCGCAAAACATCAACGAGAACATGGCGCAGAATTCAGAAGTTTTACGATATGAATGGTGTTTATACCGATATTTACGACTCTTGAAGTTTTAACCCTTCACTGCACGGTGTGCCAGATCTGGCACAAACCAAATAAACCCTCATATATTCCTATGATTTTTAAATGCAGTTAAACTGAGCTTTGTGCCCCTTCTGGAACATTGCTATTACAGTTTAGTGTGATTTTTATGCACTAGTTAATTGCACTAGTCTAGGTATTACAGTTCTTGCTTTTGAAAGAAAGAGTGTCTGCATTTCCGTTAGAAGTGTGCTTAGTCATTATTTCCTTTGTTCTAAAAATGTTTAAATACACTTAGTGGAAAGTTTGTTTATACCACTTATGGCACAAAACCCATTGTAGATTATTACACTTATCGGTATACAAAGCATATGCTATGTGCTTTGTGCCATATATAGAACAAACAATTAAAACATCATTTTTGGTGCACAATTTTAAGATTAATTTTTTTCTTCATTTTTCCTGAACTCAGGGCTATTTAAAAGGTAAGAAATGATTTTTTTCATGAAAATATAAAAAATCGTGCAGTGAAGGGTTAAGGTAACCGTGTATATCAAACATTCAACCATAACTAACATAATGTTGAACAAAAAGGAGAGAGAGAAGTCGTCAAATATGGAGGACTGACCTGGGTCTCGACACACGATAGTGCCACCTCCACACTTTAGACACAGTTCTAGAGGGGAGGAGAAAATTATCCAACTACTTTCAATTATGGTAACTTCTAGCGACCGACCAGGAGACTTTCGGCCCCACGAATTTGACAATTACGTATTCGATCCGGTTTGTGGCGGAATCGTGCTCCGAACCCAAGGCTCTTCGATTTCACGTCCACCACCCTATCTACTAGGTTAAGGATCGTCCACAAATCATCTCACTCTTTGAAGAGTGAGAGGGATTTGTGAAAATGACAAGTTTGTGACAAAAGGTGGGAGGGGTAACAAAAGTGTGACACAAAGTTTTTTTATAGCAATATGTTTGTGTAATGTAGCGTAGCGTGACATGACAAGGAGAAAGGGGGACAGTGAAGCGTGACACCTTATGAGAAAAAGGGTTTAGAGGTCCAATGTGATGAAAAAGTGAACATCATTTATAAATAGCACTTTATCCTCGGCGTAGTAAATTATTAATTGTTGTTGTTATTTGTTTCAACTAAAGTCTTATGGTTATATGTTTTTCCCCGTCTAACTCCTAGAAAATGTCGAAAACTGGTCTAAACCGGTATTTGAGAAGAGTTGAGTATTAAGGTAGCAGGTTGAAAAATCTCATCATCATGTTGAAAAATCTTAATTTTTTCTTTGTGGTAAGAGCGACAGATGACTTCGAGCGGCAAGTTCACACATTAACCAAAAATCGTAATGACCGAGGATCCGTTCATTTTTCGGTAGATTATTGTAACTCTTAAAACAATAGTATGAAGCAAAAGTGGCTGGCGAATAGTAAAATAGATTAATAATTTACATTTAATGAATAAGTATTAATTCGTGGTATTACCTTTATTGTATAATATAAAATATATAAAAAATATGCAGTTAAGTTATCTATTTTAAATATTTAAAGATAAAACATACATGTAAATTCATCCAAAATATTTTTTATCGGGTAATGAAATTTGTTTTTAGCAGAAATTCTTTCAACGAAGTTAAATCTAACTCCAACCCGCTTTACCCCGAATTAGTAAATGAAATGTCATCATTAGAGCAAACAAAGAAACGAAATTTCATTGTACTAAACAAATGATCGAATTTTTGGAATAAGGAAAGCCTACCATTGTTAAAACTTATTTATTTATTTCATTTATTTTCAGCTGCAAATGTTTTTGAGGTGATTTGAAACTTTATCAAACAGTTCAAGAAGTTTGGTGCACGAGCAGATACGTATTACATAACTGTTATAAGAAAACCATATCTCGTGTTTTATGAAACTTAAAAACGTTGTTATTCAAAACAGTCAACTACGTACTCATTATATAATACAATAGAACGGTGCTCCCCAAAATGTGGGTGTCAAACTTTTGGTGGGTCACGACACTATAATGGTGAGTTTATTCTTACCGTTAGCTGATTGTTTCGTGTAGCCCACTATAATTTCTAAAATTTCTTATGAAGAGAAAAAGATAATGAAGCAAGTTATTGCCCCGATTGATTGCAGAACATTTCACTTTGTGTGATGAGGGCAGTTAGAGAAATCAAAAGTCATTCAAGAAAAATGTAATAAATGTTTCTAAATAACGAACGTTTCATTTAATAGTCTTTCTTTGTCAAATTATGCAATTATAAACAAACAAAAATTGAAATACACCCAAGAGCTTTCTGATTTTCTTAGGTAAAATCTTCCGCGTATTTACGCATGCGTCAGGTCTTCTCTGATCTTACTAAAATAGGGGTGATAAGTAAGATAACAATAAGGGAAAGAATAATAAGAAGCATTTTCAGCCGTATCAAACAACTAGAACGATGCTAATTTCAAATACAAAGTTTAATTGAATATGTCGAAAGGATAGCAAAAAAGAGTTTTAAATTGAAAACCGGAAAGTTCCCACTCACAACCCATCGCCCCTTTTTTTAATGGACTAGTTCGTGAGTGCTAGGCGCGGTTTTCACGGACGGACAGTATTCCGTGCATCCGGAATGGAGTCGGTACACAATGGGTTTCTGAAAAGGTGGTAGCAGTGTTTTAAAGTTTGGGAATTCTCTGTTTTGCAACATAAAGCTGAAACAGTACATTATGGTAGCGTACTTAATGAAGAAGTTATGTTGATTACTAAGCGTAAAATCTAATATATATTGTCATTTTTCCTGAAATATTTGACCCTTT
>JAXGGA010007716.1:0-61007 GCA_038373865.1 Uloborus plumipes | reverse complement strand
GACTAATACGTGAATAGCAAGTTAGAAAAATTTGCAAGGTGAATGTTTTTTTATTTCTTCCATTCTGAATAAATAGTTTTTTTTTTTTTGTTACAATAAAATGTAAAGCTTATTTGAACTTAGATCTTGATGTATGCTCTTCCTCTTTTCGAGGTGCTACATTATTATCCTTAAAGTTAAAAAAAAAATACTAAAACAAGTAAATAAGTAAATGACTCATATAAAATACTTAACTTTTTACACTCTATTCAGAAATGCAATCCGCCAAAATTTTGATACACAAGCTTTCAATTTCAAAAGCACGGAGTGACATTCTAAGAATAAAACTCACAACACAAAAAATAAATAAATGAATAATATCATCTAATGATAATCTCTGTTTTTGTAACTTAGTGCCTTTTTATCTTCTAGGTATCTAAAAAACAAACAAACCTTCCACTTCTTAAGAAGTATTTACATTTCTATAAATCTCTACCATTGTACTTTAAACAAGTCCATTACATGGAATTTCACTAAAACCATAACAACCATGTAAATATAAAAAGTCAACTGCACTAATTCCATTTTAGCAACTTTATATTCAAGTTTCTAAATTTGCCCCAACGATACATTCTCTAACTGTTCATTTTTCAATCAGATAACAAAAATAAATTACATATGTTAGAAGAGCGTCCACAAAATGAAATATGTTTTTTGTTATTTGAAAATCTATTCTAGTTTATTTACTTATTTGTTCATTGCTATTATTATTATTATTTTAATTTTGAGGCTAAATTCTAAACTGTGCAATAAATTAGATTCCAATAGGCTCCTTTTAAAGCTATTTTGTTAACTTTATAAAAGTATTTGGAAAGCAGTATTGCTAGTTTTTTTCACCGTGGCAATTAAATAAGCAACATATTACGAATAACCCTTCTGTTTATATATTTTTTAAAGAAATTAAAAAATATTTATTGGATACACATAAGTAGTATATAAAACATACCAATCAATTTTTGTGATAAAATTATTGTTAATAATCAATGGTAAGGAATATTGGCAGGGGGTCTGTGTAAATAAAAAAACTTATGGGTGAAATAATGGTGTGCTGAGATAGAGGAAAATATCAATCGAGTTGTAAAAACGATGGATTTACCACCAATTAGCACTGAGGAGGGGAAAAAATACTAATAAGGTTTTCTTTCTCTTTTTTTTTTTTTTTTTGGCTGCAAATTTTGCAGGTAATTTGAAAATAAAGGTAATATTTAAGTATTAACTGCATGCAAATTACGAGAATTTCACGAACGTAACGTGTTTTCAAATATTCTGTAAGTCAACACTTACATTACATGAATATATCCTAGCTTTAGTTAACTCATTTGTATCTTAAAACGTTGACAACAATCCCTAAACTGTTATTAAGGCCAAACTTCCAATATGGCACACAAATAAAGTTTTTGTTTATGGGTGATTCTCCAAAAACCTGGCATTTTCGACTCACAAACTCTATAAAAATAAAAATGCGTAAAAAATCTAAAAAAAAATCATACTTACTCTTTGTTAGGAGCTTATTAAGAGAAAAATAGAGAGAACTCACTTTAAGTATGCTACACCCCCAAAAAGGGGGGGTCAATTTTTTCAAACCGTGACAAGAAGCACTAAGCGAGCAAACAAATGAATTTTATCAGGGATTACCAGAAATTTTACAACAATAACAAAGAAATAACTTCAACACGAATGAAAAACTATGTTTATTGTTGACAAACAAAACTAATTTACAACCTCCTTAAACGAACACTGTTTTAAGAGATGTAGACAAATTTAATAGTTATATGAAGAAAGAGATTTACAATTATAAAATAAAGTTCAAATTTTTCTAAATGAATACTTTTTTTAATAAATGAGACTCCTTTTTAATATTTTTAACAAATGTTTGGTAAATAAATCCATCTATTCTACCGGATGTTTTACCAGTGCTTTAAAAGTAATGCTAGGGTGACTTTTTTTTGCGCCAGGAGAGGGACATTTTTTTTTTGTGCCAGGAGAGGGACATTTTAATCAAAAAAGACTGATATTTCTTCCCGGAGTTATATAGAAAGTAAATAATGGCATTTTTCTCTTTTATCCTCCTAACTCAATTACACACTGAAGGCAGAATTATTATTTTTATTTTATTTAGAACAGAAATGTTGGCCAGGAGAGGGACATCGAAAATGTTATATACCTCATTTTGAACTAAGGAAAAATAATACGAACAGCAGACACATTCTATAAACAAAATACTCTATAAGTCCAAAGAAGTGATGAGAATAAACAGTGTTATAGTACTGCAGATTCAAAATTCCTTCTTTTTGCCTTTAATAATTGAACCAATTTGTAGGCCAGGAGAGGGACATGCGATCTGGGGACAAACTTCAAAATGATCTACCTGATTATATAATCATTTAAATAAGCTAAAACAACACTATATTACACTCATAACTATACATAATTCAACACTACAAGTGAAATTTGAGCAATGTTCACGTAAAATTTTAAAATAATTTATTTACATTTTAGAAACAGGGTGGGACACGCAAAAAAGGTGACTTTTTGGCTATTCAAAAATTTTTGTAGAAAAAAATAAATGAAAAATTGCTTTAATATGAACTGAATAACATCAGAATAAGTATTTCTAACAATTAAAAAAATACAAAAACTTTCTAGGTCAAATAATTTTTGTGCTGTCCTACGGGGACATCATATTGTTCGGATTTTGGAGAATCACCCTTATGTGTTTGCCGGTAGGATATTCGCGTGATGAATACGTTAAAATTGTTGCACTATATTTTACCAACAAACAGCATTCATGGAACTCAACTTTTTGTTTTAAACTAGCTGCCAGGACAGCTACATTAGCTTCCTGTGGCATGTTGATGCATAACATCCCCCCCCTTACTTTTACCTTACCTGATGGTATATTATTTGACGTAATTTAATGTTCATAAGACTTTCAGACATACTACGAACGTGGCCCGCTAATGAGTTTCATGTTTGTTTCAGCTGAGCTTTCGTTCAAAATTCTCATTGTCATTAGTATCTCTGTTTCATATAAACCACGTTTGGTAACAATGGATTTCATACGAGGTGCATTCAAGTTCTAAGGCCTCCGATTTTTTCCCCAGACTAGAAAGACATAGAAACATGTGAATTGCTTTAAATTGAGCTCACGTTTTTTGTCAAAATATGACAGAGCTGGCAACACTATGCGACAGATGGAATTTTAACACCAGTCGCGAGAATGAGATACTATTTTCGATACTTAAAAATGGCGTAGTTTTCCTTACTTGAACAGCGTGCAATCATTCGTTTTCTGAAGTTACGTGGTGTGACACCAATTGAAATCCATCGACTGTTGAAGGAGACATGTGGTGATGGAATTATGGATGCGTCGAAAGTGCGTTCGTGGGTGCGACAGTCATTCGGCTATCCCCCAAAACAATTCTCTCCACTTTCTCGATCATGTCGTCAGATCGGCTTGTGCGAGCCCGAGGATGTTTCGGTTTGTTTTCACACGATGTTCTGTCTTCACTAAACTGTCGCACCCATGACCGTACTTTTGACACATCCATAATTCCATCACCACATGTCTCCTTCAACTGTCAATGGATTTCAATATGTGTCACACCACACAAATTCAGAAAACGAATGATTGAACGTTGTTCAAGTAAGGAAAACTTCGCCATTTTAAGTATCGAAAACAGTATCTCATTCTCGCGACTGGTGTTAAATTTCCATCTGTCGCATAGTGTTGCCATCTCTGTCATATTTTGACAAAGAACGTACGCTCAAAAGCAATTCACATGTTTCTATGTCTTTCTAGTCTGGAGAAAGAAATCGGAGGCCTTAGAACTTAAATGCATCTCGTATTAAACCATTAAGGATAAATCGCTTTAAATTTGACTTCTTATCAATTGATATCTTCGTTAAAATCGTATATATTATGCAAATTAAAACTAATGAAGCTTGAAAAATGCCGAATTTATTGGTACCTGGTACAACTTTTAGTTCATTCGTGTTCAGGAGAAAGAATCAGGACATATCATGAGATAGAAAGATACCCCGTTTTTAAAATAAAAAGGTACATATTAACCTTATCCTATTACGTTCGTATCAGAAAAATTTAAACTGATTTTTTGCTTCTGTATTAATTGAGAGGTCTAATTAATTGGAAACTGTTACTGTGTGTTTCATTTGACACTGAATAATATAGTTAGTGGATTTTGTTTCGACTTGTTGAAGATCAAGCTCGCACGTAATGCAACTAATTATCTACATTATGCTTTAATTTGTTAAAATCGCCCAAGTGAAAACGTTTATTTAGCTATTAAATTGAACATATTGTATATCAGTGTAACAGTTCTGAAACTGAGATAAACTTGGAATTTATATCATCGCATGTTATATCGACTGTTAAGTCTCTTGAACTTAATTAACTTCTCTTAATATTTGTGGTTGATTGCCTAAAAAAATGAGTAGTGTTTATGCATAAAAGATGTAGTTTTAAATGATATGTACGTATATACTTTGAAATGAAGTTATAGTTGTTTTTCTCTGTTTGTTTAGGTGACACTTTTGACGAATCACAACAAGAAGTTTTTCATACTCCAGAAATAAAAGGTAAAGTAAATATATATATTACATATTTTTTCACTAGCACAAAAAATATATTTTTTTTTTCAAAATCTGAAAAGGACACTCTAACTTCGTGGTACGCTAGTTAAGTTACTCAACTGTGCGTAAACATTATGATTTTTAACTAAAGACTTTTAAAAACTATTTTTCCTATTTTTTTAACTTTAAATCAGCTCTTATCTCTGTTTATAAAGCAGTAAAATATGATTAACAAAAAGTGGTACTTTCGAATTAAAAAAAAAAAAAAAAGATTTTTGCTGGCGCCTGAACAAAGTGCTTTTAAAAAAGAAAGGAACATTGAAAATGCTTAAAGTCATTACAGTTAGGGCAAACGTAACTAAGCAGTGACGTAATTCTGTCATAGGATCTGCGTATCATTGACAGATCTGGCAGATTAGGTTTTCCCTAACTGTAGTCTGTTAAAATAAATGTAGGAAAATAGTCTTACAAAGATTCATTAGAAAATTTCGACAATGTTTAACATTGGTTCAAACGCGACATTTGTAAATATTACAAATATAGCAATATCCATGATGGATTCAAAACATAATTTTTGTTTCGAGTCAACTAAACTAGTTTTTGCAAATAGAATAATTTTATTTTGCCTCGTAAGTTTTTTTTTTCGGACAAAGTAATGATTCATTTCGTCAGTACTTTTCGAGTAATATGGAATTTTTATTTAAATCATGTATAGGATAAATGGGGGCTTGAAAAAAATATATTGGACCAAAAAATTACTAGAACTTAACAGTGGTTTTTCCAAGGGAATTTCTAAAAGACCTACTTTGGATCATTTAAAGTGCCCAACGAGACACTGTACAAATCCAACAAGCAAAATTGTCATGCTTTAGAGCAAACTGTTTTCGAGTTACGCAAGATACATACATGAATTCAGGCATAAACACATAAAGACGCCAAGTTCAAAATTCATTAAGTGGACTCCTAGCGGTCAAACGTATTACCTTGTTGCTCAAGGGTTGGTAAGTTTTAGTCACGATAAAACCCGCAAAAGTTTGTTCAGGTGGGATTAAAACGAAAGCTTACTTAAATTTTGAGTGAATACACTTTGAAAAAAATATTTCCTTTACATGGTGCAAAGAAACAAAATGATATAAAAGGTTGAACATAACTGTCATTTTTTTGATTTTGTTGCAAGTTTTCGGTATTGTTTGTTTTTCTTTTTTTTTTTTTAATATATGTGACATTCCTGCGAAAATGGTACAAATTATGTCCGAGACTTTATATTTTTTTAAAATCAATTTTAATAACTACCACCCATTAAGCGTATTTTTTTATTGGTTCTCCATTTAATTTTGTGCCATCAAGTATCAATTGGTTAGGTATAATCCATTTAGAAAGGACACAAAAAAAAAATATCTTTGTCAGAAGAAGGAGAAAATGACTTGCCCCAGCTTCAAATTGCTAGACTTATAAATGTGATTTAAAATTAAACTGAAATGTAACAACAAAAAAAATGACACTGCACTGCACAAAAGATGATTCTGGCACCATTTCTGCAGTTTATTACGCAAATGAAAAAAAAATTCCCCCCAAAACACTATTATTTATCCATGTCCCTAGATTTTCTATGTTTCAAATTGTCCACTCTGTTACAAGCCCTTTTTAAATAAAATAAACAGTTGCATTCAATCTGATATATATATTTTTAAAAATATAGGTTGTATAACTGCCTTAATTAGATTGCTACATTGAATTATGTAGTCAACAACCAGGGTGAGCCTAATTCTTTTCTTATGGTAGTTAATTTGAACTATTGGATATCCACTCTGTTACAGTCGATTTCATGATGAAAAAATAGACTTTTTCTTGAAATTGCAGACAGACTTACTATTTTAGGCTGTTTATTCCAGTTTATGCTTGTTCTGTGATTCTAAATTTTCTTTGTGATTATAAAGATATTTTTAAACGCTTATTTGTCCACTCTTTTACACAAAGTGATCAAAATATTCGAAATCCTGTCATAAATGAGCCATGTACTAGCCATTTACACTTCATTATGCAAAAATAAATCTAAACTCAATAAACAAAATATGATTAGTTCGTGGAAATTATTTGAATTGATAATCTTAAGTGAAGAGTTTCAGACATGATTTGTACCATTTTCGCTGGAATGACCCATATATATATATAAAATATTTCATATCTGATGTTGAAAAAAAGGGCCAAGAACTGAGGATATAAATTCAATTTTAGCAAACGGAAATGCACCAATAACTGTAAGTGTATTCAGAAAAACCAGTGTTCTTTAAACAATATGAAACTTATAACTTTCGTTGATTGGCGCACTTGTCTATCACACAGTTTGTATTTGTCTTGAATGTGTATATGTTAATCTCAAAGCTTTATCCTCACAAAAAAGATTAATTTTCTCTTAAGTTTAATACTCCAACTGATTTTGCTAACGAGGTATTGTCCAGTTTATATTGAAAATAATAAGGCATCAGCTCTTATGATTTATATTCACTTACTAAACTGTTACTATACTGATTCAATTTCTAAAAAAAATGATTTAACTAATAAAGGTAAGCTTGTGACAGCGGGTAATTATTACTATTATTATTATTATTATTATTATTATTATTATTATTATTATTATTATTATTATTATTATTATTATTATTATTATTATTATTATTATTATTATTATTATTATTATTATTATTATTACTATTATTATTATTATTATTATTATTATTATTATTAATAATATTATTATTTGAATAGCTTTGAATCCGTTAGAAATAACATTACGTTATTGATGAAATAACGTTGTATGCCCCTAATCTTATCTTTGCTCTAAAGAGACAACAATGTATTATTTTCATTAGTAACGGCAAACAAAAAAACCCTTATGGTCTCCAGAACTTTAATAAAAAATCTCTGCTGCATAATAAAGTCAATACACAGCTACTTCAAAGAAAACGGGATGACTTTATGTTTGCGAATATTTATTGCAAAAGTTTCGAAAGTTGTAGCAGTGAACTACAAAACATTTTCTCATTCTTAATAGCACTGACAAAGATAGTGCCAATAGTAAATTTATTTTAGGTGTCCTTACTTTGTGTTAGTCACATAAAATTTTTCATCTATTACTGTACAAGTTAAGATCAATTTTTAAAGGAAAAAATGCTATAGAAAGAACATCAAATATCTTTACTATAATTTGAAGAACTTGCAATTCGTTAATGTTAAAGCTACACTGTAAAAAATGAATGTTGTTTTTACAGTATAATACAACTAACTATTAGGGGCATGCTCCACATCGACGTAAAGCAGAAAAAATAGGCAGAAGCGTAAAATGGATTCAATGGTATTCCTATGGAAAGTACCCAGATTTTCGGTTTCTGCCTTCAGTTTCGGTCGCGTTTTAACGCTGATGTGGAGCATGGCCCTTACAGTAGCAAACTGTAAAATTTGCTAATTTTAGAGTAATAAACTGCAAAATTGCTAATTTAACAGTTTAGTACCGTGCATTTTACAACTTTAAGCTAGAACCTCTGCTGCCAGTATTATACTATCGTTTTTACAGTATAGTACACCTAAGTATTACGGTAATAAACTATAAATTTACTAACTTTACAGTAAGAAAATGCAAAAGTGATAGTTTTACAGTTTACTACTGTGCATTTTCACAGTTTTAAATTGGAACCTCGGCTGCCAGTATTATACTGTAGAAACAACAGTTCATTTTTTGCTGTGTAATACTCTTCTTCAATTACTATTATCATACATATTTTTAATTTGCCCGCAAAAATACTTCATGAAATGTTTTTTATTGCGTGTGATGTATCGTAAATATAAGCAATATATATATATATATATATATATATATATATATATATATATATATATATATATATATATATATATATATATATATATATATATATATATATATATATATTTGATTTTTAGTAAACTTTAAGACTGTATACATTCTTGTTGTAACGCACATGTCGTGTTTTCTGCTGATACAGCCTATTATTTATGAATGAGTGTCACGACTATTTTTTAGTTGAGTCAATGTATCAGTTTTTGTTTTTCGAACATCTTGTTTGGAGAGAAACATAGATTTTTCGTGTCAAGCAAAACGTTTTGGAACTTTGATGCATCCCAGAAAAAAAAATGAATTTTGTTCAAACTATATATTTATCGAAGTAAATATGTCTAAGTACTTATAGGATTATCTTCATGTCTGATTTAATTGGACTTTTAACTTAGTTTCGTCACCAACTGAAGAGCACAATGTAAATAAATAAAAAAAAAAGATCTTACAATTTTGTAACTTTCGCGTGTTAAGCAAAAATAATTGCAAAAAGCAAAATAAAGAGGTTTACGCAGGATATAGATGATTACGCAGACATTTTTCTCTGTTCTGCGATGATTATCAGGACGTAACTGATTTTACTACATTTGCTATAACTACACTAAACCAACGCTACGTCAATAATTAACTAACAAAAAACAAATATGTGTAACATTTTTGCAGTTGCATTTCATTTTAATAAGATGATTATTACAAGAAGCGACAGACAGAACTAGTACCTTACCCGGCAAACCGAACGAGAATAATGGCGTCTTCTTTATAGAAAGATTTCGAGCTCTCCTGCTAATGGCAGTAACGTACACTTGGCCATGTCTATTATGTGAATATAAGAACGTAAGATACCGGAATTACACCTATGCGCAGAATTCGCAAACTTTGCCTCATAGGTTTAATATATTATTTGCTAAATCTTTAGCAGTATGTCTTTTTAGGATCGCAAAGCAACTAATAATCTCCAGGTAGCAATTACATGCCGATATTATATTGTTTCGTGTCTGCTTTCAAACATGATTTTCCGTTCGTAACTAAAAGAGTCTACTTTCCCATTTACCAACATTGCAGCATCTGACAATATTCTTTTAACTATGTGAGGCAAAATGTACGTCCTCATCGAGATCTTTCGAATAAAAACAAAAAGTTTGTTCGAATCGAAGTGTTCATTTAAAAGTTATAAAGGAGAGGACAGAAGTTTTTTTGGACCGTTCAAAATTGAGGAAAACACGACACAAAAAATGTTCAAGTCTGACTTTTTATTCAAAAGTTATTAAGGAGAGACCAACAGACAGACAGGCCGACATACACACATTCAAACCCATCTCAAAACCCCACGTTATTTTTTTTTTTAATTTTTCAATATTTATTTTTTATTTTTTTTTTATTTGCAACTTTTTTTTTCGATTTTGAAATCTTTTTAAGATACATTAAGCAAATTATAATGTTTTTTCGTCTTTATTTTACTTAAATTGAAAAGTACGCTAAGAAAAAAACAGACTGGTTTTAACCAACACTAATGCTGCACCTTGGTTTCAATTTGAAACTCATTCACTGTGAGTAGCATATTGTGCAGTGGCTGTCTCATTTATCAAGTTACTTTTGTTCAGAAATGCTGCTCGTGTTTGATGTAGGAAACATACATTTTTTTACCAGAAAAAGAAAGTTTCTTGAAGCCGACATTACTTATCACGCACGCAAATAGGGGAAAAAATAAAACAGAAGACACGGACATAACTTCAAAATCTTAAAGCTGTTGGTGATGAGATTGCGTGATGAGCCCATACAATAAATGATGTCCAAAGACTTGCGTGAATGCACAGATCGAGGAATATTATATACGCGGTTTATATTGTGAAATTGAAAGAACCCGAAAAATTGACTTATGCACGATGCGAAATCAATGAAAGTGTAAAATGATAAGAGGAAAATGTAAACTATTGTTGTGGATTTTGCCATCAATCAAGAAATGTGGACGAAATTTAATTAAAATATGTTTTTTTTTTTACTCAGCCATAAAAGCAAAACAAATCCAACACAAGAACGATATGAAATGGAAAGCTCATCTCTTAGTGCATTTGAACATGTCATTTTAGAAACAGTAGCAAAGTTTTCACCTTACCATTTATGATGCCTAAATACGATATTATTCAAAAATACATTTTTCTTTTCATCTGATAATATCAAAATTTTAAAATTTAACACGCAATTGCATTTACAACTAAAATCTGCATTTTACCCATTCATTGCAACAAAATAGAATCTGGATTACAAAAGAAGAATTATTGCTATGTGCAAAAAATGGTAAAAAAAAGTCAATTTTTGTTTAATTTCACGGAACTTGACGATTTATGTACGAACTTAATACTGAATAGAATGTAAATAATTCTGAAGATGCGTGAAAAGAGTGTTAAAAGGGAGCATTTTAATGGTATTAGAATAAAAATGGTGATTATTCATATTTTCCAAAAAAATTTAGATAATTGACATTTTTTCGTATTTTTAGAGGATTTCAAACTCTGGTAGGACCCTAAAAGAGTCATTCAAACTTGATAATATTTAACATGTGTATTGTACTTACGCATGCACAGATTTTGCCGGGTATTACAGAATTAGATTCCAAAATTTTTGTTTTTTGCTCCACCCTAATGAATGGTCTGCGAAGATGAGGGTTAGAAACACGCCAAATTTTATTTCGTTTACTTACATCAATGATAACTAGAACACATAACATATTTCGGCAGAAAACAACACTATTGATATCTCACATACGCGGAAGGTTGTTTACAAAGACATAAATATGCGACGATATTATTGTTCAGCTACTTGCGGCTTTAGTAAAGGCTTGATTTGAAGTTCTGTTCTATCACCACTTTTGAAATTTGTTTTTTTATTACTAGGCGCATGCTCGCTTAAAGTTTCAGTTCCTTTTTTCCTGATTTCGTCTAATGCTCAACTGCCAGTAAACTCAAGCAAATGATTTCGTCAAAAAACTACCCTCCTTAAATGTTTCAAAGGCGTTCAAAATTAAAACTTTATTACGAGTGGTTGATGTGAAACTTTGTTTAGCATCCATATACGTAAACCACCTGTAGTTGACATTTATCAAGGAAAAAATTAATTAACAAGATAAATTACAAAATATTACAAAGCGTACAAACTTTTAAAAATAGGGATTGAATTCGAAACGCTTACTTTTAGGCTAATCTTAATTTATTTCTCGACACCTATGTGAAAAATGTTCCATCCTAACTGATCATGGATCTTTTTAGACTCACAAACGAATGTGTTTACAAATTACTTTTCCAAAGAATACATGATTAAAATTGGATGTGAAAGTTGTTGTATCTTAATGGATGAAATTACTGTTAAACTAAAAGTTCACCAAGATTTGATCTGAATAGTGCCCGTACAGAATATAATTGGAGTTATATGTGCAGCAAAGAATCATTTTTATTTTAATTACTTTTATTTACCTTGGTGAATTGAATATATACAGATGAATATTAGCTGATAGGCCGTATATTTAAAATAATACAGACAGCCTACTCGGCTGGGCGAATAACTAAAATGTTAACTTAAAATCTGACAAAATAATTAGCCGAAGAATTTAAGAAGGGACAAACAAAGCTCCTACGAACACATTTATAGAAGGATTAATTTGCATAGAGTGACGAGCAACATTTCCCGATGATAGAACAGCGGCCTATCATATGAAGGAAAGGAAGTTCTTTATGCTATGACGTAAGGCACGCACGTGTCTAATATCAGGAAATGCTGTACATGCATAAGATTAACATTTGTGGCTTTGCAAGAACATTCGAGAAATCAAAGTTAAGAATTGGAAATTTAGTTACAAAAATTCCTGGCTTTTATTGGAAAACCGAAACAAAGATAGTATTCTTAAACTTTTATAAGCAATAGAGTAGTTTGAACGTATGTTGTGACTGGGTGTATGCCCAGTAGGGTGGGGCGAAAAATAAAAAGTTTTTCAGATCAACTTCTAATAGTTGCCAAAAGTTGTCTTTGGTGATAGTTAGCTTTTGTGCAAAATTTGAGAAAAATCGGTTAATATCTTCAGGGGGCGCTGCGATCGCAAAGTTTTATCATAGCTTTTATCGGGATTTTGTGGTTAAAATATGAAAAATAATTCTGTTAGCTATTCTCATTGCATTTTTTTTACTCATAAGATATATTCATGATTCAAAGCATATGAAATAACTCAAAAAAATTATTTTATATCATATATTTATATTTCAAGCATTTAAAAAGAAACAAAAACGTGAAAAAAAGTGATTTTTTTTTAAATATAAATCCATCATATAAAATAACGTTTGTGAGTCATTTCATATGTTTTTAATGCATGAAAACATCATTTGAGTAAAAAAAAACGCAAAGAAACTAGCTAAAGGCATTCTTTTTGATATTTTAACCATAAAATCCATAACAAAGCTATGGTAAAACTTTGCGATCGCAGCGCCCCCTGAAGATATTAGCCGATTTTTCTCAAATTTTGCACAAAAGCTAACTATCACCAAAGACAATTTTTGGCAACTATTAGAAGTTGATCTGAAAAACTTTTTATTTTTCGCCCCACCCTAATGCCCAGCTAGTGCTGGAAAAATTGCATCTAACTTTACGGGGGAATTGACTGCCATTTCTATAGCTATCGAGACTTACACCAATTTGGCACCTTCCCAATAGCTTAGTTGTATCACTATTTTCAGTGACTGCAGATCTGCCTTACAAGCCCTTAGCAAAGGTACTACGGGCCTTATCCTGTATATCATTGCAGAACTTGAACAACTTCAACGTCTTCAGAAAAAAGTTATCTACAATGGATTCCTGCCCATGTGAACCTGGTGCTTAACGAAATTGCTGATTCTTTGGCTAAAGAGGGCAGAAACCTCGACCAAACCGCAATTACAATCAACCTAGCAGATGTAAATGCCTTTGCAAGATCAAGAATTTTCACCCCCTTTAAAATCAAAGCATATGATCAAATAACCAGTCTTGACATCGACAGGAGAACAGCCACCACTATCATCAGGCTAAGAACAAAACATCATAAAAACATGAACATTTCTGCTGATGGGACTAAAAATTATCAAAACTGGAAACTGTCTCGATGAAGAACTCACACCATATCATGTTTTCAACTGTCCTGCAGTTGCTGCAGGTCTTCATATCTTAAACTACACTACAGAGAAAGATTTGTACTCTTGTAATGCCATTGATATAGCTAAGACTATTCAAGCACACCGTGATTTGTAATCTCATTGAGGATACGACACCAACCAACCCAACCAACAAATGTTGTACACAGCAAAAATTAACTGGTTTTTACAGTATAATACTGGCAGCCGAGGTTCAATTTAAAACTGTTAAATGCACCGTAAAAAACTGTAAAACTAGCAATTTTACAGTTTCTTATTGCAAAGTTAGTCATTTTATAGTTTATTGCCGTAAAATTTAGCTGTGTTATTCTATAAAAACAATAGTATAATGCTGGCAGCAGAGGTTCCAGTTTAAAATTGCAAAGTGCAAGGTAATAAACTGTAAAATTAGCAGTTTTACAGTTTATTACTGTAAAGTCAGCAATTTTACGGTTTAGTACTGTAAAATTAGCAATTTAACTGTTTATTAGTGTAAAAATAGATTTTTTTGCAGTTTATAACGAAAAATTAGCTGTATTTTACTGTAAAAACAACATTCATTTTTTACAGTGTATTTTGCGGAAACCAAAATGCCATTTTCTTAAATGTAATGCTGCCAATATCAACTTCTTTAATTGCTTGATATTATACACAATTTTTTATTACTAGAAACTTAATTTTTACGGAACTTCTTAGGTTTCAAATATATCTTTTAAAGCAAGTTGCTTAGCTCCCTTAAATGCACAGTTCTTGTAAGAAAATGCTTTCTTACTTTGACAGAAAATAAGAATCGGAAGAACTTCGTGTTCTTACTGGATTGTTTTCTGCAATCTTTTTTTATCTATTATTTGGCTTGAGGAAGACGAAAACATTTCCTTGGATGTGGATATCTTTGCAATGACTTCCCTCTTACGAGCTTCTTTAGGGGATAGTGTGTGGAAATAATCTGCGTTAGATAAGGAAGAACAACTTTTCTGAGCTCTGTTGTGATATTTTATAGAGCTAAATTAGCGTCTCTTACAGTCATTTAAGTATTTTTACAGAAACATAGTTTCATTTTATCTATCTTCTTGAACAAGGTCTAGTTTTTGGACTGTAAGTATAAAGTGGAATTTCTAGTTTGGGATGTAACTGAAGAAATCTAACACCATACTTAACATCTGATCACCTACTTAGTATTCTGCGTAACACATCAACAATATCAGAGTCAAATATACTAAAACAGCATTATTAATGAACATTTTTGAGAGTTTAAACTGCAAAGCTTGTTCAAGATAAAAAGCTAGAATATACATTGTTTAGTTATGCCTAGCATTATTTTGCAAAAATTCAACTTTACATTACAAGTCAATCATAAGTCGTGTTGATAAATTTTCTTTAAGACACCCCTTGATCAAACTCTGCTATTTTAACAACATTTGGCCAATGTTACACTGCAAAAAATAAACTTATGTTTACAATATAATACTGAAAGCACAGGTTTCAGTTTAAAACTATAGATGCGCAGTGATAAACTGTAAAACTAGTTTTTGACAGATTACTATCCAAAAACTCGACATTTTACAATTTATTACTGTAAAATTAGCACTTTTAGAACTTATTACCGTAAAATTAGCTGTAAAAACTGCAATATAATACTGGCAGCAGAGGTTATAGCTTAAAACTGTAAAATGTACAGCAATAAACTGTAAACTTGAAATTTTATAGTTTTTTTAATGTAAAACTAGAAATTTTTCATTTTATTGCTCCTAAGTTTGCAATTGTAGTTTCTACTGTAAAACTAATATAGAATTGAATACAATATATTGCTAAAATATCATATATTTTTCAGTGTAGCAGCCTAAAATTACATTATCTTTAAATTACATTATTGTAGCAATTTAAACGGTATTGTTTTTAAATTTAAAATAAACGTTGATACTGTTATCATTAAAAGTACTTGGTATCTTATTTTTATTAAAAGCAGCCCTAATTTATTTAATTACTTGTTATTGCTGTGCTCGAATTTTAATAGAACATGTCAATATTAGAGATGAACAAATAAGAAAAAATAATAGCTAAGATGTTTTTTTTTCTCCTTGCGTAAGCTATACACAGAGCAATTTCACACTTGCCACAGTATTAAAGTCAATGAAAAATAATGTATGTCAAAAACTAATCAATGTTTCAGGAAGTTGTGTCCAACAAAAGGAAGGGGGAGGGTAATCGCACGTGAAATTGCTTTCAAGAAAGAAAACGAAGATTATAAAATACATTTTATTACGAAATTAAAGATTAAAAGCTTTACTTCTTTAGAAAATTAAATTCCGTTATCGAAGTATTTTTCGTATTAGTACTTTTACCTATTAAAAAATGAAATAATCAACTTTCATGTTATATTTTTAACATTTACCAAGTGTAAAGTTTCTTTCTAACGGGAAAGCAAAAAATAGCAGACTGCAATTAATTTGGGAAATATTGGAATTTAATTCATTTTCACGTCGTTTTATTATTATTATTATTATTATTATTTTTTTTTGGTATTTTTATTTTTCATTTAAATACTTTTTCAAAAATATACAAATGCTTGAAATGTGACGTTTAACGGTGATTACAAACGAATTAATTTCAAACCAGATGGATTTTAAAATCAATTGGATTTTTTTTTTAAGATGAAAAACATAAAAAGTAACAGTAGTTATTAACAAATTACAATGTAAAAAGTGCATAGTAGGGAAATAAGTATTTAATAATCACTATATAGGGGCAAAATTGCAATAGGTGCGTATTTCCAAAAATACAAAGAAGAAATACGCCAAATATGCTCCAGAATTAATATACATTAATTTCTGGAAACCTGAAGTAGCATTTCAATAAAAGATACAACTTTTCTGACCTGTTCATTAGTCAGATATTCTTAATTATTATACAATTTAAAAAAATTATCATTTAAAGCTGTTTAGTTTAATTCAAAGTTGCGGGCATGATCACAAGACAGTTTTAAAAAACTTATATTCTTTATCCCTGAAACAAAATAAATAAATTTTAGAAATTTGCTTTGCGCAATTGTTTGCATTTATTTTCAAAGCATGTGTTTTTTTTTTTTTTTTGCTCAAGTACTCACTAAACTAAGAACAAAGTTTGGCTTTCTAATGCCACCCTCGGAACTTCAGTTGCTTCTTTCCCTGCCTCACTCTCTTAGCATTTTCAAAAAAGGTATTTCTCTACAGAGTTGCTGCGTTAAATGTGCGAAAAAACATGAAGTGGAAGAATTTAATCTTCTTCTAGATTGTTTTCCAGCGTGTTCACTACTTGGAGTTTTGTTTGAGTGAAAAATAAAACATCTTGTTTGGGTATTAGTGCAGTAAAACGGGAGTTTCGGATGCAATTTAAATTTAAAATATTTGGAGATGCCGTCATTTAACCAAGCATTATTTTTTATGTTTTATTAATGAATATGTAAGAAGTTTAACTAACTAGCAACAGCAGTGGTATATCTCTATAAAAGAATTTATCAGCAGAGTTTAACGCCATTATCATGTAAAACCAGTTTTATTTTGACTAAGAAGTAAAAGGATGAAAAAGTAACGAATTAAACATTTAACGTAAAATGACACACAACATATAAAAAATATACAATCAACTGCTCAAGTTAATTACAAGAACGCATCATCTACATTAATGCTAAGATTGTTGCCTATTCCAAATGTCCGCATACACACACAAAAAAGTGAATGATTTACATGGAACTGATTGTTTTAAAATGATTAAAATGTTGAATCTTGCAAAACGTTATAATTGTATATTGGAAATTTAAATTTAATGATATATCTGCCAACTAAACTTTTACAATTGAAGTTTAAATAACTCATGTGTGATGACGTATAAATAATCTACTTAATATTGACGCATCATAGTAATTTTATAATTAAGGAGAATATTTACTTTAATGTTATTATTTTAGATTACAAAAACCAGATAGTAAACATAAATGTTTTGAGGTGTATTACAGTGCTTATAAATAAATCAGTGAACTCCTTGACAAACAATATAGAATATGACTCGCCATTCATTGTATAGAACTCTGCAGATTTTGATGAGATTGACTGGTCAAGCACTTTTGTTATTTAGATGATCTTTATTAACACCAAACTCTGATAACTAAAAATCCAAAAAAGAAAAAAATATGTTTTTTCTCTCAGCTTTCAAAAGTAAATTTTTAGGTGAGCAAAATATTAAAAGATACTTTTCGGCCGCATTAAGTTCCATGTAATTTGTCTGTCAAACAGTTAATAATGTTACTGCTTAAACGTCCAATTGTCTCCTATGCTTTCTTTGTTTTCTTTTATTTATTTATTTTCGTTCATTTATTTTTTATCCATTTTTTACACTTATTTATTTACTAAAACATAAAACTAGTGTTGAAGGTAAGCGATTTTTTTCTACAAAGTGATTTCGTGTATTACGAACATTTTGATACTGTCTTAATACATTAGTTCAAATGTTCAAAACCAACTGACGTATTTTGCTTCTCTGCTTGGTAGGGATAATCGAAATTGTCAAATGTATGCGAATAATGTGTTTACCTCCGTCAAAAAAAGATGTTGCAGAGTATTAAATTATAGTGCTATGCATATTGTCGGCAATTGAAAACAACGATTCTTCGAAAATTCAAATAAATATATGGCTTATAACAAAGTGTTTTGATAACTGATATTGTTATTTGAAAAGATAAACGATCAAAAAATTAAGATGAGGAAATTAATTCAACGAGTATAAAGGGCATTTTAACGACATTATTAAAGCCAACAATAATTATACAGTATTTCAATATGAATTCAAATATGAAAATGTGAAATTGGTAGGAATGTTTAAAAAAGAATGATTACTAGAAAAGTGCAGAGAATCTTTCTGATATGAAACAATCTTAAATCTTTAACCTATGATCGGAACGCGCGAGAAGTTCACCTAAAACTTTTTTGAGACCGCACCAACATAACCTAAACTCATTGTTAACTCTTAAAAAATTGTTCAGACAGTAGGAGTAAAACTTGATTGGCTTTGGCGGAGTTCCCTTTTAGGGGAAATATAAAATGGCTTTACTGCATTTCCAATAATTAAGAAATATGAAAAAAATAAATAAATAAACATAGATGTGGTTAAACCAAACCATAAAGAAAGTGTTAGACCAATCGATACTCAAGCATATAAAAATTGAAAAGCAAGAATGTAACCAAGCAAACAAATAAAGTATAAGTGCTTGTTAAACACGCACATAGAAAACAGTAGACAGAGCCATAAACAAGCATCTCGAAACGGATATTAATTTCCTTCGAGCTTCAGGAAAAGGCTTAATCAAAACATGGTTAAATCTGGACCATCTTATCTCTTCATGAAATAGACCAATTGGTAAGAAGCGGGAATGTTAGATTTGCAAACTTGGAAGATAATCGCAGTATTGCAGAGGTTGGGAAACTTTACATCGCTCAATATTTCTTACTTGAATTTCATACAATACTTGTGATTTTTCTGTAATGTGTTTGAATCGGCTTAATTTTATCAAATAAAGTTTTTGTTTTTATTAACGAAGTCCGGAAAAAAAATTAAAAATGCCACAAGGTGTCCTAAAAACAAAATCCTAACGTGAAATCATTGGTGTAGTGCCAAAGAGTTTATTTAACATATGGAAATGGGACCATTTCACTTTATGGAATACTCTCATTATCCGTGTGTCAACTGTGTAATTAACTCATGGTACAGTTTTTTTTGAAGAGGAGATGCATTGAATGTGATCATAAGAACCACCGTCTTTATTTATTCATTTTTTTCCTTGTTGAATAGTTATTTTTTTTGTTTGTTTTTGAAAAAAATAAAAGACATTGCATTAAAAAAATAATAAAAAACAACAGTAAGTCTTATTGTTAAGTTTCACTTATAGAAGGAGATTTTGCAAAAGTTATCATCAGCAAGCAAATGGGCTGAAATATATCTAACGTATTTCCTAAAAAATAATAACTTCCTTATCGCATTTGAGGCTCATGTCATTGTCTCTGAAGGAAAGACATGCAACTCCGAAGGTGTTTTTTCGACTCTTTGGAGGCATAAAAACTAGTCAATCAGAACTATATAGAAGACGAGGTACAACGAATGAATCTCCACACCCTTTTCATTATGAATTAACATTCTAGGAATCTTTTGCTTATGAACGTTTTTCCCCAATGGCTAAAGTTTTGGAAGCAATTTTGAAGGATGTGTCCAAAAACGACTTCTAGCATGTCTTTAAAGACAAGAAACAAAAGTCTGACACGTGGATTTAATGTAAGGGCCATGCTCCACATCGACGTAAAGCAGAAAAATTAGGCAGAAGCGTAAAATGGATTCAATGGTGTTCCTATGTAAAGTACCCGGATTTTCGGTTTCTGCCTTCAGTTTCGGTCGCGTTTTACGCTGATGTGGATCATGGCCCTAACAGGGATCAGTTAAAAGAAAAAGCATTAACATTGTAGGGATTCCGTACATGCGCTTTATTTATTTGTGATCATTCTTTATTGAACATCCCTAGTATTTAGCATTATCTATTTAATAATAAAAAATCTATACTGAGTTTAAAAGCACAAAAACATTTAAGCTGAATCTAATTTAAAAAATAGTAAACTATTCTTTTAATCTTAAATTTGTGGAGATTTTCGCTCACATTAAAGCTACTTTTAAAAAAAGTTAAAATTATGTTTGAATTACGTTTGGGCATGGATTCTTATAAAAATAAACATTGCCATTTAACACATGAATTACTTTTTTGAGATATGACATTACGTCTTTATTTAAATGTCTGAAAGAATTTATAGTAACGACGAATATGAGAAAGACGTAAAAAACCCGTAGGCCTAATTAACTTAAAATATCCTATTTTAATACGGTCCGGATGGAAAGGTTTCGAATTCGAATCCCGTTTCAGGCATGATTTTACTTTCTCATATCCTTGCTATTTAATTGTGTGAATGTGTAATTATGCTGTGAATGTGTTGCCTACTCCATAAACTGGCCCTTGTGACATGTGTGTATTGTGAAAGTCGAACTTGACACAAACTACTGTACACTTGAAAAAGTGAAGAAGTGCAACACGAATTTTCATCCAAGCTGGCTTGTGACCACATCAACAAGAGGAAATCGTGCAATAATATGGAAACGTATTTACTTAAAGGAACAAGTTTTAAATGCGTTTTACACTTAAACTAAATTTTTAAATTATGTAGAATTGCAATTGAAATTGAGGAAAAAAGTTAATGAAAAAAAAAAACAAATTAAAAACATATAAATATTTTAATGTTTCTGTATTTAAGTCGTTACATAGGATATTTATCATAAAAAGCTACACTCGACTCTTAGAAAATGTTCCCATTATATGACGCCAAAGGTATGTTTTTCTTCATTTCCTTTAAAGGTGCGATTACATTATTGGCAACTAAGTAATTGCGTAGAAAATAAAGATAGAAGACATTCTTTTGCGTTAAAGATAGATAAACGTTATTTGTGTTGATTTTCTCTATCCTTGAAACATTTAACCGGCAATTACAACTGCGCTGAGACAAAAAATGTATTGAATTAGTACTAAAAATAATTATAATTGTAGTAGGGGAAAAATCTTAACGAGCATTTTAATTGAGACGTCATAGGACTTATTGAGAGAGAGACTTATTCTTTATTTGAAACGTCATAAATATGCAATTTTTATAATGTATTTTATAGCCTACAATGTCTGTCTCAAATTACTGCTTGAATTACTCGTAATATAAAAAGATGGCTGCTAATGATTACGCCTTGTTTTTAAGCAGTAAATAGTAAGAAATTATAGGACAAAAAACTGCTCTGCTACAGTAAAAAAATGGTTTAAAATGTCAAAGGATAATGTAGAAATAAGAAATGTAATATGATTTGCAAAAGATTTCTGTTATAGGTATGTAACGTAAGTTGTATGTAAGTTTGTTGTACGAAATTAAAAATAGACTGGTGACAGAAGGAGCGATTCAAAGTGAATAAAAGGCTACAACGTCTAAGCACGAATTTTAATTTCATGAATTTAGCATTCCAACGATAAGAAATAAAATACAAAGAATAAAATTATTTTCAAACGAGATTTTTCACCGACTTATTTCATCCCGTGTGTTTTATAATTCCACAGGTGTAAATTTGGAGTTTATCATTTTTTATGTTTTAAGTATATTCCTTCCAAAAAAGTTATTAAGAATAATTAAGTACGAGGGATGGTATGAAAAAAAGTTAACAAGCTGCAACATTTGAAATCTGCATATTACGGGGAAACTTTGCTTTCTCAGAGTAGAAACAGATGGTGCTACTTATCAGATGGTGTGCGGGTATTTGATGAAAGTTTCCAGTCAGTTCAGGACGATTTATATGGCAGGATGTTAAAAAAATAGTCTCGTCTGGAAATGCAAGCAGTTATTACATTTTTACGGGCGAAGAATGTGTCTGCAAAAAACAGGATAGGTTGAGTGAAGGTGTAATCCTCCTTAGTGACAATGCTAGGCCTGAAACTTTTGAAAAATCGCAGGCAATGTGGCGATGATTAAGGTTGAAATTTGGAGTGAACTTCATTCTCAACATATTTAGCATTCAATCGTTTTCCGAGGTCGAAATAACGCTTTTCCGGCGCGCAGTTCTCTAGAGACAGTGCTTTGTAAACATCTCCGAGACCTGTCCCAATGGACGGGGACCTGATTTTCTATTAAAACGGTATCGACAAGTTGGTTCTACGTTCTGATAAATTAGTCCGCACATTTGGTATTATGTCGGAAGGTGACAGGTGCCTCGTCATTTCCTTTCCTATTTTCTGTATACTGTTAATTAGTATTTTCTTTTTTGACTTATAGTCTAACTTGATTTCATTTTTTTAATTGTTTTTATGCTCACCCCTCCTATTAGGATTAGTTAATAAATAACGGGTCAGAGGCATTTTTACAGTAATTATTTCTTAGAAATCAATAGTATTGTCCGTATACGCTCAGCCATTGATCTCATTGTAACACCAGTTGCATAATTCCGTCTCACAATTTAATGCCGACTAGGCACAGCTTTCGTTCTTCTTCGATTATAAGGAACAGTTCCTTTTATCTCCTGGGTTATGGATGTGTGGTCAAATCTCGGCGGTATTGTCAAAATGTGAAACCGTTTTCAAGCCCAAGAATGCAAAAACTTCCGTTTCGTGATGTCACCTTGCTCGACAACACTAAACCGCACACAGGCAATGCAACAAAGACATTTCTGTAGAAGTAAAAGTGGGGCAACCCGCAACCCCTATGCCACTGATCTGTCCAGATGTGACTTCCACATCTGCGATGAATTCAAAAAAGTAGTGCAAGGACACCAATTTCAAACATACAATGAAGTCAACACGTGATTGTGCAATTCTTCTAAAAACAGCAAATGTTTTTTTGTGAGCACGAAATTATGCGACTGGTGTCAGAATGAGATAAATGTCTAAGCGACTACTGACAATGATTTTAGTTTTACTAAATAAGTACTGTGAAATTACATCTGACTCGTTATGTATTGACTGCTACTAATGTATTTAAACAAAAAGAAAACTGCTTAATGTTCACCCAATATATTTTTTTTTCTTAATTTTAATTAAAATATTTAAAAGAAAACAGACAACATAAATGCATTATTACGTCATAGAAAACTTTTTAATGTTTTTTTTTTCCTTTTAAGTGGTCTTATAATTGGTTTATTATGTACTGAAATGCATAATAATTTCTGCGTAATAACATGGAAAACCGTCATTGAAAATATATTCGCTGATAGAATAGAGAAGAGTCATGAAAATTATAGATTTCGAGATTTTGAAAACGACCATAATGTTTGTACAGTTTCTATTTTTAGTTGTTTTTCGAAATTTTGTCGTTTTTGTATTTATAACGTTTCTTCAAGTCTTTTTCAATATTTTGTTAATTTACGTTGTTAATTACACTAACTTAGTAAACGTCTGGAGGCAAAACTCAAACGTAATACCTAATATTTAAAATGCATTTAATGCTCTAGCAGCAATTGTGCGCTGATTGAATGTAGAACATTTTATTTTTCAAATTTAACCTATATATATATATGTATCTGTATGTATGAAATGCGTGATTCTATATTTCTTAGACGCAAAGAGACTATATTATGGCAAAATAGATAAAAAGATGACGTTTGGTTTTCTTTCTAATCATTACTTTCGTCTTCGTAAGTGCTCTGCGGAAAACCTTTCTCTCACGAAATTGGTCTAAACTTTAATCAACTACGAAGCTAAAATTACGAGAAAATAGCCCTAATAACTAAAAAGAACTTTCCGTGAGGTAAGTGCATTAATTTTTTTTCAAGACCTGCGTCCATAAATCTGTAAGCTATTTACACGTTTTGCACCTACGTTGTACATGGTTTCATCAATAAATTTTTGTTCTCAGATTACATAAGATGAGTCATTATATAGTAATAAAATGCTGGATATGGGAGTTCATCACGATAAGTGTTTTTTTTTTTTTAATTTAAGATTTATTTATTAATCTAAAATTTTGTACTATGATTTTCTTTCAATTAGGTATGAATTTAATTTCATAGCAATAATATTTTGCATCTCGTTTTTACTATTATGATAGTTTATTAGTGTCATGATGTTTGATGGTAAATTGTTTATATAACCTTTGGTAGCGTTATACTTTATGTAGTCGTCCACTATTAAAGAGATCGGGGGAATGGGTAGTAAACCCATTTTAAATTAAATCCAGAACTATTAAACGTTTTTTTATTTTTTAAAAAAAAGAAAGTCGCACCCAATTTTTGCTTCTTAAATTAAAAATGTACTGACAATAAAATACAGACAAATGAATAAATATTTCATATATATCAATTTCATTAAAAATATTCAAATCTTCTCTTTGAATTTCTTTTTAAAATATAACAGTGCTGGAGGTTTTGAAACATTGCGAAGTCTCCCATAAAAAATACTGACATTACATTACGATGTGTGTTTTATCATGTGTGTATTAAACTCTTGAAAGTTTAACCTTCATTTGCTTTTAAAACCTATTTTTAGAAACTCTGAGAGGTGATAGGGGAACAAATGCTGCAATTGTTTTAGCGAACATTTTTACGCACCGTCTATTCATATGTTTCAAACATTATCGTAAAGGATGTAAACAAATAGTTGTAGCAAGAAATCCATTAAAAATTATCCATTCTAGTAGAAATGCGGAGATTCTACATACTATTTTAGCAGTAGCGATATTTAAAACGATGTATTGTTCCAGCATTGATATTAAAGCAGTATTGTTTTTATATCTGTATTTTAAGTTAAAACGCGAGGGTGTAACATTTGGTAAACGATTCAATCACTTTATATATAAAGGGAACATAATGGAATTTAAAATACATGAGCCTTTGATAGAAAAAGTGGTGTAAATCAATGAAATAAATTTAGTAGTTGAATAGCTAAGCAACCCTTTTTGCGCAAAACATTACTGCTGTTTCATTCTACGATTACTACTAATCATGTAATGATTGAGACTTAATTAAAGCCACTTTTACATGAGCTAGAAGAGCATTAAAACTAGTTTATAATGATGTAAATAAAAGTTATAGAAAACCTAACCCAAACCTCTTTTGCTCTAAACGGTTTATATACTTTCCTAGAAGATAAACGCGTGTTTCGGATTCGCAATAAATCACTTTTTCAGTGTAAATAAGTGTAAGCTTTAGAATGAAAATCTTCCACCATCAAGCTCACATTTATTTGCATTTAAAACGGGTTTTTTGTAACCTCAAGAAAAAAAACGTGTCTGCAACAACCTGCGACTTTTTATACAAACCTTAATATACTTTTCAAGCCAAAATGTATTAGGTTATATTTGGGGAGAGAAGTGACTGAGAAATATGCTGCAGAAAATAGGTTTTTTTTTTACACTGGAGAAAAATGCTCAGCGAACTTAGCATGTGTGTGTGAACTTGCTCTTGATCTCATTACATTAATGAAAATATACACTGCAAAAAGTAAACTGTTCTTTTTACAGTATAATGGGGACAGCACAGGTTCTAGTTCATAACTATAAAATTCACAGCAATTAACTGTAAAATTAGCAGTAATGTAGAATGCTGTTAATTTTGCAGCTTATTACTCTGCATTTTACACTTTTAAACTGGAATCTCTGCTGCTAGTATTATAGGAAACACAACAGTTTGTTTTTTGTAGTGTAGCTGCCCCCCTCCTTTTTTTAAAATGTAAACCAATTCTAGCAGAGAAAAGGTCATAGGAAACACTAAAAAATATTTAAACTTAGTGTTTTTAGGAAAAACTAACGGATGGAGTTCGTCTAGAAACATTTTTTTGTCCTAAAATAAATAATTAGTGAGTTGTTTTTGGCGTTCATCAGCTTTCACTTCATAATAGGTTACTCCACATTTAAAAGCATGAATGATCACAGTAAAATTTTACTTTTCCGGTGAAGGCAGGTCTCCGTTTTATAAGGGACGAATTTTCCTTTTTGGTAAGATTTATTCCGTAGATAGAATGAAACAAAATTTATAAATTGATGTTCTTGTCATCATTCATATTTTGAATTGTAAGATTGGTTGACAAAATATTTAGTATTTAGCAAAACAAAAAACTGTGATGAAAAGTAATTTTTTCCCTTTTTAACCCCCGACAACCAAAGGAAGGGGGGTTATGTTTTTGACGTGTATGTGTATCTGTGTATCTGTTTGGGGCACTTTGCAGCCTGAACGGATGGACCGATTTTTTTTATATATTCAAAAAGGGAGTTGATCTAGAGTGTTCTTAGCTAGGTTGCGACTTATAGCGTTTTTTATCAAATGCAGTTTAGCGTTTATTCACGCTATCGGAACCGTTTCCATTGTTCAGACAAGAAAAGCAAACTCTCATAATTTATTAAAATGTTTATCAGTTACCAGTTTCTATTTTGTTAACAAGTAAAATACTTGTAATTGTTAACAAATGCAGCTAAGGCTTAAAGCTACAGGATGGAACATCTTTGTCATTGTTGGCCGACGAGGAAAGAAAACTCAATGATTTAAAATGTTTTTGTTGCCAGTTTCTATTTGAAAACTATTAAAAGACTTGTAATTGATTTTAACAATTTCAAATATCGAAAACCAGTAAATATATTTAGATTAAAAATGCTTTACGACGAGAGAAGTTCGTTTTAATATGAGGTCGGCAATCAGGGTCGGGGGTTGTTTAAATTTTTAATTTAATGTTAATTAAAAATATAATTTATGTCTGAAAATATGGAGCTTGGAGCTGTCATGTGTGGGACAAAGTGTGTGATTTTCACCGAAACGGCGCATTATATATTTACATTACTCAGAGGCTTAATTTTTGACATATATTTAGGTTAACAGAGAAATACATACACTAAATGATATGATGCGTGCGCATAACTCCTCTAAGCTTCTGTAATTATAAGAAGTGATCTGCATTGTTATGCGTATAGTTATTTGGTATAGCAAACCGAGAGAGACAGACCCTCTGCATAATCCTGCCGAATGGAGTTTGAATACATCCATTAGCTGAAGGTGCATAAAACGTTTCAATGCAAATGTGATCTCTGGATACTTATACAATCGTTGTCAATAAATAAGCTAGCATTTTGCTTAATTTCTAACTCAGTGCACCCATGTGACTTTTTTGATGAAAAGCGCAACTTTTTCTTTAAAAAAATCTGGTAAGGACCCCGCACTACTTCCTTCTACGTGTAAATCTCTTAGCAGATGCTTTAAGTGCTGAAATAGTGCCCAGAGTGAGCAAGATAACAATTCAAACATATACATCCCTAGTTTGGCAAGAAACAATGCAAACAAATGTTTTTCAATGATTGATTTTCTAAATATCGCCGATTTTAATTTCATTCATATATTTTTCGCAAATATCGCCAACAGCGTCAAATTAAACCCATATTTAAAAAATCATTTTTTCACCAAATTTGTCGCCAGTTTGACGATGTGTCGCCCAGTTGGCGTGAATCACTTGGCGACCAAAAGCTTGGGGATATATCGCCAAATAGTC
Organism: Uloborus plumipes; assembly: GCA_038373865.1. NCBI lineage: Eukaryota > Metazoa > Arthropoda > Arachnida > Araneae > Uloboridae > Uloborus > Uloborus plumipes. The sequence continues at coordinate 33,304 of JAXGGA010007716.1, read as the reverse complement.
ACTTCAATTCCTATCACTTTAGTCTACATTGAAATTAACACTAATTTATCCCAAAAAAACGAGAAAATACCCCCTTGGAAACATTCGAATGCAACTACAAGGGGAGGTGCACAACTAGGCCCCACTCAGAGCATACAGAGCTAACAGATAAACATGTAAAATAACAGATAAAATTGCTTTTTACAACAGATTGACATAAACTAACAAAATACATATTCAACATTTTTTTACGCTAATAAAATGTCTTGATTAGCATTTTTAATCGCATCAAACTATACAATTAATAGGTGAATTTTATCCAAGCAAAAATATCAACCAATTAATTTTTTCTACAAATGGATTCTGTATAATAATACGCTGTGAGCAATACTCTGAAAGTATTTCATATTTATTTGCCTATTTTCATTTTGTTCCACCACTTCAAAAAAGCACATTTTCATATTTATGTGGTAATTGAATATCACTCCAGCTACGGAGCTGATTTCGTCACGGATCATATCATTGCTTTGGAATGGGAGCCGCATGTGGAAATGGAGTGCACGGCTTTGTAAGGTTGTAGTGCTTTTAAAGTAATTTAGTCTGTAAATAGTTAAATTCTACGAGTTCAGTCAGCACTGAAAGCCAATTAAACAGTCAAAGCACATATCAGTTTCGTTGCACGGATTGAAAATGGTCCTTTTATCTACAATTATGGGTTATGCTGATTATGTAGCACTATTTTTGTATTTAGCTTACTTTCATTCTCAGAGGATGTTATGTTTTGGAAACAGATTTTTTCCCTCACTTTTTTCCCTCTTAGATTTTCCAATCTTTTTTCCTAATGGAATGCAATTTGTTTGTACGATTAAAGTACAAATTATTTTAAATAAAATCCTGCTTACTGCAATTGGAATCCGAACTTTCACTTATCTGTTTTTCTATCTGGTTTCCAAAAAAATAAATAAATAAGGAAAAGTAATTCAAAAAATGTTTGAAAGCACTCTTTGAAGTTGTTATTCTCAGAGTATCTAATTAAAGCGAACGGTGAATATCAGAAAAAATAGAGTTTTTTTTTTTTTTTTTTTTTTATCTTCGTCTTTCTATTAAACTGCAAAAAATTTAGTCAATGGTTTTAGTATACTACTACTTGTTTTCCTCTTCTGAACAGCTTAAACATACAGAATGTAAAAATAAATTAATTGTTTTTGCACGTTTTGCATTGAACCTTTTCTGTAGAAAAAAATACGTTTCACTTGAATAGATGTTAGAAGTCTAAAATAGCAGCTAGTTTACTTTGACATATTTCTAAAACTTTGCTCTGTTATAACTACTTATTTTTGCGGGGGAAAAAAACAAAAAACAAAAATTATTTAACATGTGTTTCTTGTTTTCTAATGTTACAGCATATTTAAAGCAAAATGAAGGTAATTGAACTACATAATGTTTGCACCAAACCTTGTCCAGTGGTTAGAAGAGTCTGACAGTAGATGAGGGAGTTCTGGGTTAAAATCCCTGCTCTGGAATGGATCTTTTTTCTATCTTCTGTCATTTTTCTTTCCTTGTGTGAACGTGTTGTAGTGCTATGAATGGTTGCCTACCCTATAAACGGGTTTTGATGACATGTGTGTAATATAGAAGTCGGGCTTAATACCAAATTATGGTGCAGTTGGAAAAGTGAAGCAGCCACCTCAAATTACCTGACTAGCAGGCATAAACCAATACATAACGATAAAACATAAGGCTTTTTACTATCTTGCTCCGAAAAAAAATATCAGACTAAAATACTAGGATATTTTACGTAAAAAATATTAATATTTTCTTTTAAAAGTTAATTGATTGATTTATTTAATACTTATTTTGTATATGTGAGTGACAGAGATGTTAGATTTAGTCAACTGTAGAGTAAAATCGTTAAATTATCTGTCTTGCTTGGGTGAAATACTGTAAAACCACTGATAAAGCAATCACTCCAAACAAGAATAACTTTTAGTAAAACTCAGTATGATTTTATTTAATTAATTTCATCACCTTCACTATGTGTACTGAGTAACTTTGTAGGTCAACTCTTCTTTAGTATAGCATTTTTTACAATGTTTCTGCTTTTGCTAAGCATTCACGTGTCTGCATTTTAGACTCATTTTATGTTCTTCAGAACGCATACTAGCCGTTCTCCATAAAGGCGATGGCGGCAGTGCTGCTTCCTCTGCTGTAGAGTAACTTAACCAATGTATCTGGTGTAATGTCACCCCATGTTATTTTAACTATATCGTGACATTTCACCAATTTCTGTGTAAGGTTATACCAGGATGCTCTGTCAAAAGAAAGAAAAAAAAAGGCTTGGCTGGAAAATTACTTTTACTTCAGCTATTCGTTTATTTAATGTTTGTACGGTTCATGCTTTCCCACTACCAATCAATTTTGCACAAATTCGATAGTTACTTTAATTACACACGATACGATTGAACCCCCAGCAACGAACTTGCCGGTTACAGAGCAAAGCAAGCGCTTTGAACGCTGGGCGGTTAAGACACATTTTGGTTACGTTCATAAGACTTCAAGAGCCCTGCACCGATGTTTGTCGTATCTCATGCGCTTTGAATTCTACTCCAGTAGTTTTAACGCTTCTGGGAACTTTACAACGGCTGTGTGAAGTTTTAATCCAGCAATTAGAGTTGGACAGGATAACAGCTGACTCAATGGTAACCTTACACAATTTTTTACAGGGTGATTAGCTTTATATTTCGTTGTTAACATTCTGAAGAGTTTTAATACTCTGAAAAAAGTGAATGTGATTTCTACAGTTTAATTCAGCTAATTTTATTGTAATTTTACCGTAATAACCTGTAAAATTGCTTAATTTTACAGTAATAACCTGTAAAATTGCTTAATTTTACAGTAATAAACAGCAAAATTGCTAGTTTTACAGTTAATTACTGTGCATTTTGCAGTTTTAAACTGGAACATCTCTTTTCACTATCATACTGTAAAAACTGTTTATTTTTTGCAGTGTCGTTTTCAAATATTCTTTTGTATTAGAATTCTTATAGAATGCCATTATTCTATGCTTTTCTCAATTGTGGATAAATAGCTTCGTTGAAAATCCTGTTGAAAAGCAACAAAAGCTTATAAGGCTTCGCTACCGTTACCAGCTCTCATCATGAAAAATCAAGATGAAAAGCTCATACTATATTGGTATTTTAGTTTCTTTTGCCCGCAATTTAGTGAGTTTAAAGTCTAAGCGTAGCATAAATCTCTTCTGCGTTTACCATTAACGAACTTACAAGTGATAGATTGTGATAGTACCGATTTATGAAGGATACATCAATCTTGAGTGCCGCTCCCTATTAAAATTGAAATTTTATCCTTTCGAAGGAAAATTGCTCTATTGTTATGCCTTTCCTTTAGCTGACATTTTGATGAATATTACCTTGTAGCGCACGAAAGAAACTAACCGAAACACATTTAATCTTTCCATAAATAGAAAATAGGTGCTAATTTATTGATTTTATTTGAGCTTGCGAATATTTACAGCTGTATAGGATAATATAGATTTTTTTTCCTATAGTTTTCAGTTGAGAAGTGGTTTAGTTTTTGAAAGTGTTTTAGGAGAATAAAAGAACATTGTGTTGATGTAATGTACCGCATCTAAATTTGCACCTAATTAAGATAGATTAATTTAATCTTCAATACTTTTAAGCTCTTAATTGTCCGATAGATTTCATAGTGAAACTATTGCTTTAAGTATTTTAAAGACTTATCTGAATAAAAAACAGCGAAACTTGTGCAGCGCTACAACAGTATTATTTTTCTTAAAAACGTGAGACTACTTGAAACTAGTTTTACTTATAATGCTTCTTTCAATTTTCTCGCATTTCCATAATACGCTCATAATGAAAAAAACATTTCATTTATAATTTATTTATTTTCTTCGTATTGGTTTCACTCATTACTTAAACACTGAGAGTACTGACGACATATAAACACAGTTTGACCAGGGCATTTTAAACAAAGCTTAGTCGTAGTTACCTATGGCATTATTAAAAGTTGTTTTTTAATCGAAAAAGTGAAATATTAGAAATTAGTTTTAATTAAAACAGGCAAATACTCTGAACGTTTCAGTTACTGTTTTCTATACACGTAATAGTTGTTAATTCCTTACCTCAGACATAGATTTTACTTCCTACAGATTTGTCCATTCCATTTCAGTATTCCCAAAGTTTTGCATCATAGTCTGAATTAATTTTAATGAAAAACCAATCTGAAGGAACTACATTACACAGCCATATGTGTGTTTACAGTCATAAAAAATGAGTATGCTAAAGTGTTTCATTAATAAGGTAATTTTATTTGAAATCTTTGTTTTTTTTCGCCTGCTCGTCAATACACGAAAAGTACTAAGACCCCTTAAACAACCAACAATACAGTAAGATACCGCTCCCCCATTGAAAAGGATAGTATATCCATCTCACTAATGACCGTTAAGACGGAATCCATAAAATTGAAAATGAAATAAATTTACAACGAGATTTTCTTAGGCACAACATAAAGGAAATACTTAAGTACCCATAATTACAAGATTTCCAATATTTTAATCCATTTCAGCTATCTTGGTTTTAAGTGTTAATGAGAACTCGCAACCATATGACCAATTCGGGTAAATTAGATCGCATTCTCTTGGGATTTCAAACTCTATCAGAGTTTCCTAGCGCCCTGTTTTGGGGTAAAGTGATTAACGTAATTACACGCGATTTATGACCCAAAAACCATCGTTCTTCTTCGCAGAGTGAGTGAATTAAGACGATTTTTCATCTTTATGCTCTACCGTAATTGCCGAGGAAAGATGGATTTGCCCGGAATAACTGAGGCCACATTTTTCAAAATGCAATATTTGCATCATAAAATAGTTGCTTTTTGAGGTGCTGTAATTATAAACTCCAAAGACATATAGCGCTCACACACAGTGCTTTATTGTACAAGCGATGCTTTTATTTGCTTTACAATGCATGTTAATAACATTTTCTTTTATTTTACCTTTGCATTCAAGTAAAATTATTTTTAGCATTTATCTTCGTTAGTGGAGCTTCTATTTTGAGAATCAACGGAGGTTAAAGAAACTCATTCCAATCTTGAGAACAAGAAATTTAAAAAAAAAGTCATTTAAAATAACATTATTCTTGTTTTTATTTATTTATTCATTTATTTATTTATTTATACATTTATTTATTTATTTATTTCATGTATTTTTTTTCTTTTGAGCAATCAAAGATCGCATTCTGATTTCTTCGGCGTGACTTGTTCATTCTACATTCTTTGAAAATAAGAAATACTAAGTCATGTGATACATTGCTCTTTTCGACTAGTGGACCTAGGGTTAGATAATGTCTTGTTTCTGTAAGTAGATAGTAGATGACGTGGTTCATCATTACATTTTGTGTGTGTGCGTGTGTTCTTCTTTTTTTTTTTCAGACAAAAGTTGCTCTTCTTCGCAGTTTAAGTTAGTAAAACCGAATTGTTAACTTTATGCACTACCATAGTTGTTTAGGAAAGCTGGACGTGCCTCAAACAAATTAGGTTGCATTTTATAAAATGCAATATTTGAATCGTAAATCAATTGCTTTTCGACAAAGCAGCAGCTATAAAATCGAAAGCAATATAGCGAACACTCAGTGCTTAAATTGTACAGGAGATGCTGTTTTTCAATAATCGCGTGAATAATATTTTCGTTATTTGTGTATGACGATTAGTAGCATTCAGTGAAATTACTTTTATCGCCCAACTCGGCTAGCATTCCTCAAAAATACGATTGTTAAGGCTACAGTGGACTTTGAAAACGGCGAAAATCCTTCAAAATATGGGTTTTCTGTTTTTGTTCTATTTTTATGCTCTGAAAATAGCTTTATTCAGTACAAAAGGAATTTTCTCGATTCGATCAGTTATTTTGTATAAAACCACTTTTTTATGTCAGAAATTGCTCTTTAAAACTAAAAATGAGTTTTTCTCGGAACAAATACTTTACTGCTTATTAAAACTTCGAAATGTTCCATGCGTCAAAATAATTTACGTATGATGATAAAACTTTTTTTCTGTGTATCCCAATGCATCATCTGTAAACTGTTGGAAACAGATTTTTAGCAACTTGGACCAAAGCCATGTTGTAACTGATATAAACTTGAAATTCACCCGTTTCCGTAACTTTTTTCAAAAATTGTGATGAAAACACTAATTTTTGTCGTTATTTTGATGTCGGACAAAAAAAGTGAAAAATTTTTTCCTACAATCTGTTCAATATCAAAGGTAGATGTGGAAAAAAAATATTTTTAGAATATTCGTTTAATATTTTGACGCATGGAGCGTATTAAACTTAGTTAATTTTTATTAATAAATTTCTCTAAAATTGCTGCATTTCTCTAAACATGTGAAAATATTTATTTATTTTTTATTTTTATTCACATACCATCTAAATAAGAACATTTTAGGAAAGTAACATCAATGTAACTATGTTTAGAAAAAAAAATCCATAAAAAGTCCACTGTAGCCTTAAAGAAATTAATTCTGTATATTAAGTCAAAGATAAATGAATGAGAAATGTATTTAAATGAAATTGAAAATTGCCTTTTATGCAAGAGAAAAGAAGCTTACTGGGAAAGGAGCTTAAGGCAAAGACTGAAAACGGGAGATAAAAACGAAATAAAAAAGAAGAAAATGGGAATTTTTTTAAAATATTAATATATTTTTTCTGAGCAACTAAGATCGTATATCGATTTCCCTCGCTTTGGCCTGACGTTCTTATTCTATTGTTTATGCGATGCCTTGTTGGCGTCTGTAGATAGAAAATCGCATGATCAATTTTCTTATCTGTCTTTATGTGTGTGTTTTTCTTTATTTTTTCTTTCCTTCTTTTAAAGTAAAACTATTCTTTTGGCGCGTTGGTTATTTTTTGAGATGAGAAAAAACAGCTAAACTGAAAACAAGTTTCCATTACTGTTACAGACACCTATGTATACAAAAATATATTAGGTTGGTGCGTATGAAATGTCGGATTCTTAAGTGATTGTATAAAACTGCATATCTTTCTTCAAAAGATGTTTATTCAATCAAAGTATGCTCCATTCGCTTCAATACACTTCTTCCAACGAGATTTTAAAGCGTAGATGCCTGTCTTAAAAAAATTTTGGTCTTTAGAATTAATAAACTCTGATATCGAGTTTTTAGACTGTCTTCATTTTCATAGTGTTTGCCCCTTAAAAACAGCTCTAATTGCTTGAAAAAATGAAAATCGGTCGGCGAGAGATCCGGTGAATATGGTGGATGCTGCAAAACTTCATATTCCAGTTCGCTCAGTTTCGCAATTGTTTTGTGTGTCGGCAGAATTCATATCGGCAATAAACTCAAAAGAAATAACAAAAGGGAAGACCTTCGAGAAAACCTATTTTGCTGAAATGAGTCTCTGGCAATGGACAATACGACTATGAATGAGGTTTTGCCAAAGACAAAAGTATAACGAAAACAGGGAGACAAACGTCCGCATGTAAAGAGAATCCGACATTTCATGCGCACCAACCTAATACATATAATGTGTATGGAACTGCACAGATACACCTGAATGTTTGCATTTTTTGAAAAGGGGGTAAAAAATATTGAGCTGCCATAACTGTTACAGTTACAGGCACCCCTGTATACAAGTATGTACATATATTGTGCGCGTAAGTACATAGATACACCTGAATATTTGCATTTTACAATATGGAGAAAAAACCATTAAACTACCGAAATTGTTACCGTTTTCGTTATTTGTATGTAAGCATCTACATATATTGTTCACGTTTACGCGAGAGTTTTCGAACAATTAAAAAATATATATCCTGACGATTCAAAAAATACACACGTAATTGTAACAAATTTAACTTCTGTCAGCACCCCCGAGTGCCATTTATGTTTACAAAATATTCATTCATTTCTCGTTGACTAAAATTTTTCATTAACTACTGTAATATTTGAGGAAATATGTTTAGAATAGTTGCTATTTGAGTTGCCGTAATTAAAAATTCTACGCTGAGATAGATGACGCACTGTGCTTAATCATACTGAAGGTGCATTGATTTGCGCAATAATAAGTGTGAAAAATATTTCCTTTATGCTGTGACTGCCTCTGATTATCATTTAATAAAGTCTTTTTTAGCGTTAATCTTCTAAGTTACAGATAACGTTTTTGGGAGAAATTGTGCAGAATGAAATTCATTTCAATTTTGAAAACAAAGATAAATGTATTAGAAACGTCTATATATAACGTGAAAAATCAGGAAAGGGTAAATAAACTGTTCTCCAGTAGCTTTGTTGACGTTTTTTCCTAGAAAATACTTTTGAGGGTTTATTGAATAAACAATTGCTTGAAAAAGTTCAAAAGTACATTTATGGACGAACTTATATAATGATGAATTTATGTCATTATATGAGCATTATTTAACCTTTTCTTTGGACACGATCGGACAGTTCAAAAATACTAAGTAGATCAAAAGTATTTGTCCATAGTCAGGATATTGAGTTAATCCAAACGATGTAAACAAATTTAAAGTCCAAATTATCAACAAAGTTATATTACTGTGCCGAAAAAAAAATATGATTTAATGGCTTTTTAAAAGTTTTGAAGTGATACAACCAATAATATACTAAATAATAATAAATAATACGATCACAACCTATACCGACACCACAGCCGATCACATATATATATATATATATATATATATATATATATATATATATATATATATATATATATATATATATATATATATATATATATATATATATATATATATATATATATATATATATATAACCTCCATGCAATAAAAATATCCGCATTAACTGGTTCTTGAGATCCAATTGCTGTATTTCTCCAGAAAGGTGGTTTATTCTTATAATGGGATCATTATACAAAACACGATAAATGAAAAAATGAATAAGATATTAAAAACTGATAGAAATTTGCAAATGTGTTTTTTAAAGTGTTCATTTTTGCCTCATTAAACTGAGCATGAATGAGCACTGTTTGATTCAAAGCTCGTACTCTACTCAAAGCTCCTTTTCTGAGAAAATACAAAAAACTTGTAATTCGTTTGACGAAAAAAAAATCATAAATTGTATTTTTTCCCCTAATCTTAATAATATAAGTTCCAATTTTTAAAAGAGCAAACCGCATTTATTTTTCTTCAAGAGAATACATTTAAAGTTGCGTTACTATTTATCTATTTTTTACCGAAAGTACAACCCCATTTATAAACTACAAAAATACAAACTACTATTAATTAGCTTTGAAAATATTTCAATTTTAGTATTTAATTTTTTGGTTATTGTTTCAATTATAATTGCAATACAAGCATAAAATCAATTTGTAAAATCAAACCTATATTTAAATTAAAAGTTCTATTTACGCGAAGCTGCTTGAACTCTAATTTTCCCTAAGAGCTCTAGTACTCGTCTTCGTATTGGTCATTTTAAGACTACGAAAATCTTTGAGGGCTCTAAAAGTTTTTAAATATGCACCAAATGTTCCATTGAGCACGCCTCTCCTGCCCACATTCTGTGTGTATGTGTGTGCGTGTGTTTTGGCGGGGGGGGGGATTACAAGTTTGTACTGTTTTTACTACATATCCCTAAATAAAATATCCTTGTCGGTATAAAGCAACACCACAATAAATTTATAGTTATCATGCTATAACTTTTACTTCGCCAATATATGAAATCATTTATTGGGATTTTTTTAGTCTTCAAATGTGTGTCTGTGCGTTTTCTTTTCTTTTATTTTTTTTTCAATTATAAAAGCAAATTTTTGTATTTTGTGTTACCTTACTACAATATAAAGTTTTCTTAACAAGTAATAATACTGAACCTTTTTTAGTTTTTAATGTCCCATTTTAAATAATTTCACTGCGCATTTATATACATTTACTTCCAGAATTCCAGGAAAAACAGTTGTGGAAATAAATGATAAAAACGTGATGATAAATCTTTCACTGTCATTGTGTCAAAAAAGTGTTATTTGGCAAAGGATTTATTTCTAACATTTATTTCTTCTTGTTCAATACTTTATTCTATCTATCATTGGATTACTATGTGATCGCACAATTTCCTACCATGAAACTAAGAAAAGATATAAGTATATTTTTTTACTCCTATTCAGAGAAAAACAAACTAAAAGTAATTTGTACTTTACAAAGCATGTCAACAACTAATAAAGCGCTTTGAAATTATTGTGTTATACCCATGTACTTGTCAAGCATGTGTTTTATTGCTTTAGTCTTTTAACTAAGAATATTTCTTTTATCAATCTTCTTTCAATTAAAAAAGGTTATGATTTTTTGACCAAATCGTAATTTTGCTAAATGAACTGCATTGACGTATGAACTTCTAGTAGTATTCAGAAATGCATATGAAAAGTGTTATTTTTTCAGATATGCCGTCTGGTATTAGAGTAAAATTTACTTATTAATCTTCAATGAATTATTATGCATCGTACGTACTGATTTAAATAAAACAACTAATCATGTTTTACAACCTTCTTGATGAATCTTCATCTTAAGAGTATCTGGTAAAAATAAATTCAAATATTCGCTTGGTTTACTATTGTTATTTCTTGTCACAATATAAATCCCTCGTAACAGAAAATTTTAATTCAGTGTTGATAAAAAAACATAAAACTAATATTCACAAATGAAAGACTTTTGTTGAATGTCTTCTTATCCACAAGCTCACATTCATAGCATTGAAACATGCGTTACTTGTAACGCCGAACACCTGTATGCAATTTTCATACCCTTTTGTGAATCATTACGTGTTTTTTTAATTTTTATTCATTTATTTATTTTTTTATTTTTCAAGCACACAGGTATTTGTTTATTTCAGTATTGCAGTGAAACCTGTTTAAATTTATCTCTTGCGGTGCAGTACTTTATTGTTCAACTTAAATAGGGGTTCAACTTACAGAGGGGCTTATTATATGATAGTGAACTAGTTCTGTACTTGACAAAAGTGGTCAACTAAGGCATGTGGTCAACTTACAATGGCGGTCAACTTACAGGGTTTGAATTATACACTAAAAAAGTGTTGTTTTTACAGTATGATACAGCTAATTGTGTGGTAATACTGCTAATTTTATAGTAATAAATTAAAATTGCAAGTTTTACAGTGATAAACTATAAAATAGTTAGTTTTCAGTTTATTATTGTGTTTTTGCAATTTTAAACTTGAACCTCTGCTGCCAGTATTATACTGTAAAAACAACAGCTTTTTTTTGCAGTGTATGATACGGGACTAATTCTGTACCTAACAAAAGTGGTCAACTTAGGCAGGTGGTCAACCTCTATATTGTGGTTTATTTTTTTACATTCAGTTTATGTCCGTATTTTGCTTCATAAGATTCTTTTAAAGTTGAAAGTTTACTCACATACTTATCAAAAATTCATTAAATTAAAAATTCATTAAAGTAATGTCAAATTTTGAAGCATAACATAAACATCGTGTTTGCAAAAACACTCACCTGTTTATCATATATTTTTTTATATTAATGGGAATTTTTTATTAACCGTCAATATTCCTAATTTTTCATATCAAAATATATAACGGGTTGTCAACTTTACAGGTTTTAGTGTGTTAGTTTAATATTTTCCATTATTTTATTATTATTCTTTAGTGCTGAATTTTTAAAACTAGAAATGTAAGTTGAAGTTTTATTTAGGCCCATAAAATATTTTTTAAACACATAGCAAAAGTATACCTCCTATAATCTTACATGCTAAAGTATTTTCTTTTTTTTTTCAGTTCCCATTCGAGAGTTTCAAGCAGTAACTGGCGGAGAGGCTCGTCTTCCTTGCAACATTGTCATTCCGAAAGAGCCAGACGTCCTATCACTCATCCTCTGGTACAGGGAAGCTCCTAAATCGCCCATCTACACCCTGGATTTCAGAAAAGGTCCACCTGATCAAGCAAAACATTTTCCTGGTAAAACGTTAACTGACAGGGCTCATTTCGAGACCACAGAGTATCCGCCTACACTTAAAATTAAACCTGCCAAAGTGGAAGATGAGGGTATCTACAGATGTAGGATTGAGTATAGGAGATCTAGAACTGTGACTAGACCGGTGAAACTTAACATTATTGGTGAGAGACATTTTTGTATTTTTAAACAAAGAAAATAACTAGTTCTAGAACATTTTTACAGAAAGAAAAGGTACTTAAAAACAATAGTAATAAATTGTAGGTATCTGGGTATCTGTTTTGGAATAACAAAATAAAATATATATATATATACACTGAAGTGACAAAAGTCATGGGATAGCAATATGCAAATTTTCAGATGGCAGTAGCATCGCATAGAACAGGTATAAATGCGCAGTGCTTTTACAGAGCTTTCATTTCTGTTCAAGTTATTCATGTGAAGAGGTTTTAACGTGATGATGACCGCACGACGTGAATTAACAGACTTTGAACGCGGAATGTTAGTTGGAGCTAGACGCATGGGTCATGCCATTTCGGAAATCGTCAGAGAATTCAACATTCCCAGATCCACTGTGTCAAGAGTTTGCCGAGAGTATGAAATTTCAGGCATAACATTCCACCATGGACAGCGCAGTGGTCGACCGCCTGCACTTAAAGATCGAGACCGGCGACGTCTGCAAAGAGTCGTAAATTCTAACAGACAAGCAACACTGCGTCAAATCACCGTAGAAATCAATGTGGGACGTACAATGGACGTGTCTGCTAGAACTGTGCGGAGAAATTTGGATTTCTTGGGCTATTCCAGCAGAAGACCGACTCGAGTGCCTTTACTGACAGAACGACATCGCTTGCAGCGACTCTCGTGGGCACGTGAGCACATCGGTTAGTCCCTAGATGAATGGAAAACCGTGGCCTGGTCCGATGAGTCACGATTTCAGCTGGTAAGAGCCGATGGTAGGGTTCGAGTGTGGCGCAGACCCCACGAAGCCATGGACCCAAACTGTCAGCAAGGCACTGTTCAAGCTGGTGGTGGCTCCGTAATGGTGTGGGCTGTTTTTTCATGGCATGGACTTGGTCCTCTAGTGCGACTGGACCGAACATTGACTGGAAATGCTTATGTGCAGCTACTTGGAGATCACTTGCAGCCATTCATGGACTTCATGTACCCAAACAACGATGGGATTTTTATGGATGACAATGCGCCATGTCACCGGGCCACAACTGTTCGCAATTGGTTTGAAGAAAATTCTGGACAATTCCAACGAATGATTTGGCCACCTAGATCGCCCGACATGAATCCCATTGAGCATTTATGGGACACCATCGAGAGGTCTGTTCGCGCCCAAAATCCTGCCCCATCAACGCTTTCACAATTATGGACGTCTATCGAGACAGCATGGCTCAATATTCCTGCAGAAGACTTCCAACGACTTGTTGAGTCCATGCCACGTCGAGTTTTTGCACTTCGCCGGGCAAAAGGAGGGCCGACACGATATTAAGAGGTATCCCATGACTTTTGTCACTTCAGTGTATATATATATATATATATATATATATATATATATATATATATATATATATATATATATATATATATATATATATTATATATATATATATATATATATATATATATATATATATATATGTGTGTGTGTGTGTGTGTGTGTGTGTGTGTGTGTGTGTGTGTGTGTGTGTGTGTGTGTTTGTCACATTTTTTTTAGTGGGGGACGCATTTTATTTCTGAGTTCATCTTTTCTAGATAAAGAGAAATGAACAGGAAAAATGTTGCAATTGAAAATCACAATTAAAATTTAAAAAAACTACGAGCAGAAAAGAAACAAAAAAATCCTATTTTCAAAACAAATAAACCGTTTAATTATGCTGCTAATCCATTCAATTATGTCGAAGTATATTTAAATGACGCAATATTGCTGGGCTGTTAAATTAATTTGCAATGCAATTAAAAGTAAAATAAGTAATATATCGTTAAAATGTTAAACCATTAATTTAAAATGTAACTTCTAATGTATCTTAATGTTGCACTATTAATGTTGTGCGAAATCATTTAATATCCGCCTTCATGTATGTATATTTCTGTTTGATTCTTATTTCTTTAAGCGTATGGCCTTATATATTTTATGGATTTTTTCTTTTTGCCACTCGTCTTATCCCAAACGATACTAAAAATGCATTATTCTTTCACTCCTTCTGGAAAAGTGCTCCACAAATCTTTTAAGTGTGTTATCCATCTTTGCTGTCAGTTCTTCCCTTCGTCAACAAATCTTTCAGGCAGTAAAGATTTTTCCGCTCCTTTAAAAAAAATATTCTCTAAAAAATCGCATGCACCAGTTTTTAAAGGTTACACTGTTTTACTCCCGTTTTAAAAAATCATCTAGTGCTACAAATTACTTACTGCTTGCTACTATTAATCTATGTTTAAATGACTTTTTGCAGAAAGAACATAACCGAAATTTTAACTACAATTTAAATACAAGAATATACAACAAAGTAACTGCTGCTTTAAATAAGCATTTAACGCATTTTAAACATACAATTTATTTTTGGTATGTTTTGTGTTGATTTTTATTTGTTTCGAACAGTACTATATAAAAATAAAAACATACACGTTAAATAACGCAACTAGTTAGCTTCCTTTTTTTTTCCTTTTATATTCTCTTTGGCCCTATGCCAGTTAAATTTTAGCCTATAGACAATAAACACTAAACAATAAAAATCGATGTCCTCATTTTCCAATATTCATCTCCCAACTTCTAGGGCACAACAATGGGAGGTCATAAGTTATCACCGAGGCATCCCAGAAATCTTTACTGGACAAGTTTAGTTGGACGATTTGGCAAATTTGAAAACCTAAGTGCAACAATGCAATTTTTAAATGCCAGTCTTTACATTTTCATTAGATTTACGAATGTAAACACACACGTATTTTATAAGTCGGCAAATCTGGGAATTTCTATGAGAAATTGAGAATTTACCCCTTCCCAAAAATGTAAGTTCGGGTCTCCTCTGCATACTTTTATTCCACTTAACTGTACTCCAATTTTAATATCTTCTACCCAGGTAGCACAAATAACCTTTAAACGTTTTATAAACGTTTTTAAGCGGTTGTTACAACGTTAATAACCATTTTACAACCTTTAAAAAACGAAGTGTGCTACTTGGGTATCTATGCTCGAAATGTTCATTATTCCTTAAAAAATTTTTGAAATACTTTATAATTGAGAAATACAAAATTTGAGCAACCCTTTCGTACTTTTTATTTTTAAAAGAATTGTGAAAATCTAGAGGAGTCGAACGATACAGAATTGTTTAACGTAGAGACAATACTTGTACTGGTTCTCAAAACTAAATATTTTCTCCATACAAGATCAAATCTTTCAAAATTAAACTCAGCATTTTAAGAAGATTTTAGTAATGTGGTTATACAAAACAAGATTAAAATTATGTACGTTTTAATTAAGCACTGAATTTCTGAACTTAAAATATAAAAAAACTGAAATAATTATAAATTCCTACATCAGAAAAACTGAATCTAAAGTTCAAACAGTAAACGATACCTTTTAAACTTGACATTTGTTTTAATTTGTTGAAAATGCCTACTCTTTTGGAGAAGTCTAAATGCCACTAAAATACAGACGTGATTTCTTCTCGTAGCTCAGTGCTATCTCATAAATCAAAGATAGGTGTTTGACTACAGATTTTTTATTATTTCAAAGAAACAATAAGTCATAAATATATCTTTGTTTTAATTATGTAACTAATTAAATGTCAAAGATTCTGCTCAAAAAAAAAAAAAAAAACAAATTTTACTTTCTTGATAAATTTACTCAAATCATTATGTATGGCGAATTGTCCAACTCAAAGCGAAAAATTCGGTTCTTTCACCTGCCTCTCATTGTTTTAAAATATCACTTTTCAGCTTCTGTATTTAGTAACATATAAAACATGTATTATCTACAAAAGAAATACAGTACGAAACTAAATTTTCGTAATACACAATCAAATAGATCAAATGTATTTTGGTTTAAATGAAATGAATAACTGTAGTATATAAAAAAAAACAATAACAAATAAATAAAATGCAAAGGGATTGTTTTAATCGGATCATATGCGAGAAAAAAGCAAACCCATCCGCATAATATATTGAACTATTTTATCTGAGGATTACCCTTGCTTAAAGCAATACGTGCACTTTGACATTTAATTTATTACAATGGTGAACTTAAAAAAGGACTTTTTCTGTTTTATTTTAGTTTTTACTATTTCATTTAAAAGTTACTGAAGTGAAAAACAATATATTGCGCCGTAGGATATTGTGCGAAAGGGCATTGTCAAACTAAATTAGGTTTTGTTGCTTGAAACTATTTTCTGTTGTTTTACATTTTGCTGGAAGAGAGGACCTTTTAGGTTATTTCTAAATCGTAAAAAAAGGTTTTAATTTTTTTTAACTATATTCTAATACAAAACAATATTATTTCCTGCCATATTTCGTCAAATGGAAATGCTTTTTCTGATTTCAGAAAATAATGTAATTTATTTAAAGTTCAATTGGATAAAAGATGTTTATGGTTTCATTGATTTGAAGATCATGACTCAAGAAGCGAACAGTTTCACTTCTTACAGGCTTTTTTTTTCTTCATTTTTTTTTTACTTTAATCTTAAAAAAAATGTTTTAATGTGTGCAAGAACATGATATTTAACCGTAATTCTATAAAATATTTTTAAGGAGCTGTAACAGACTACATCCAGGAACGATATTGCTCTTCAATAACTTAATGTATTGTTTTGAAACAAAAGCGTTTTCTATCACAAAATTTTCATTGATTGCGTTTTGAACAACATTTAATTTTAATTAATCATAAAAATCCAGAACGTATTTATAATGTTACGTGCAATTTGGAGCAGTAACGGAACAGCTACAATACATGACAAGTAATTACATGTCAATGACATTATGATTGATTAAAATGTAATAAGAATTGTTTCCATAGAATCAAATTGTGTTATAATATTAAGTATAAGGAAAAAATGTCTGAAAAATGTTTTTAACTGGCTCATGTGATATCAGAAAGATTCTTTTAAAGAATAACAGTACCTTTTTTTTTCTTTTAGAAGAGGTCTTCAACTTATTCTGGTAATGGCACTAAAAAAAAAAAAAAAATCAGGCGTCGTAAAATAAAGTGTTAACTATATAATGAGTTACCGCCAGCAAGCCAGGGCAAGGCAGAACTGAACCAAATGTACCCACATTAATTCATTTAAGGATAAGGTAAATTCATTTAATGAGCTAGTGTGAGGGTTATCTTGTCTACAATAAGAGGATATCTGCCTCCAGCTCCTTATTGGGTATTCCTGACTGAGTCCAAAAAAAGGAAGAAACTGCATTCTCAGAATGTCATGACCGAGCTCTGAATGTATTTGGTACAACAACGTTAACTGTCTTTATTTTAAAAACAAAACTAAAATATGACTAAAATACCCAAACTAAAATAATACATGAAACAGCTAAGATTCATATATTTACCCTCAAAGCAGGATTTATCTTCCACCTCATTTATCTTCAAAAAAAAAAAGCAAATATACCCACATTAATTCTTTTAAGGATAAGGTAAAATCATTTAATGAGCTAGTGTGAGGGTTATCTTGGCTACAATAAGAGGATATCTGCCTCCAGCTCCTTATTGGGTATTCCTGACTGAGTCCAAAATAGGGAAGAAACTGCATTCTCAGAATGTCATGACCGAGCTCTGGATGTATTTGCTACAATAACGTTAACTGTCTTTATTTTAGAAACGAAACTAAAATGTGACTAAAATACCCAAACTAAAATAATACATGAAACAGCTAAGGTTCATATATTTACCCACAAAGCAGGATTTATCTTCCACCTCATTCATGGCCAAAAAAAAAATTTATAATAGCATGCTAAAATACAACCCGACCCACATCATCACAACTTCCTAACAGTTTCATATTTGATCCCAAAATACCCCGTATGTCCTGCTATCTTAACCCGAAACTCTTTTCATGTCTGCTCTTCTTTCTCTTTTTCACAGTTCCTCCCCAATCAGTGGTTATAATTAATGATTTATTTTAGAAACAAAACTAAAATGTGACTAAAATATCCAAACTGAAATATTACATGAAACAGCTAACATTCATGTATTTACCCCCAAAGCAGGATTTATATCTTCCATTTCATTCATGGCCAAAAAAAAAAAATCTATTATAGAATGCCAAAATACAACCCGACCCACATCATCAAAACTTCCTAACAGTTTCATATTTGATCCCGAAATACCCCGTATGTCCTGCTATCTTAACCCGAAGCTCTTTTCATGTCTGCTCTTCTTTCTCTTTTTCGCAGTTCCTCCCCAGGCAGTGGTGATAATGGATGACCGGGGTCAAAGGCTTAAGAGGCTAGCTGGTCCTTATGACGAAGGAGCGTATCTCTCTCTTCTGTGCGAGGCCGAGGGAGGTAAGGACATCTAACTTCTCACGTTACAGATCCGTCAAGGATTTTTATTCCCTGAATGTTATGTATCTATCATATTTTATTTTGATGAATAAATGTCACTTTCTGGGATCATGTTTTTACTACTTATGCATTAAAGTGGTTTCATCTCTTTGCGCCAGATCGTTCTCGCAACAGTAGTTTGTGTATGAACTAATATATTTCAGTTTTCTTTGTTTTAATTAATACATTCTTAAGAGATGAGGAAAAAAATCTTAAACCTAGATGCAGCTTAAGATATATCACACTTTTCTTTTTTGTATGAGCAGCTAACGGTAATTAATTCGTTGCTTCAAAGAAATGTGTTGGAAAATTGACGAATTTTTAAATTCTTTGCTTTTATCGCATAACTGTTTTGAAAGTACTAATGAAGCTTTTTCGCCAAAATAATTATATTTTATAGTTCTAAAAATACCTAAGCTATTTTTCCTAAAAAAACTTTTACGTAAAATGTATTAAAAATGTATTAAAAAATTTAAATGTATTAAAATATTTAAATGTATTTAAAAATTAAAAAGTTTTTTTAATACATTTAAATGCATTTAAATAACTGCATTACAAACTGCATTACATGTCTCTGCATTACATGTAATTCAGAGACTGCATTACATGTCTCTATAAAATCCTACTTTCTAAAACATACCCATTGGTGTAATGAATTAAACACACTTCGTTCATTTTAAGTTCGACGTAAAATGTAAAAAAAAAAAAAATGTCTGTACTCTCTCGAATTAAACTAAATCCTTACAAAAAATAAACGTAAAAATATATTTAGTATTTTTTTCTAAATGCTGAATGCATGTTGCTGCAACATACTAAGTTTTTGAATCCTAAATACGCTAAAATTTAAACATAGCTATAATTTGATTTAAGAACAATCTGCTATTACTATTAATATGGGATAACGGTGTTTTTATGAAAATATCACTTGTTAAGGCGAAACTACATAAACGCGTTCATTTAACACAAACTATATGTTTTGAATCTTTTTAGTGAGTTTGAATGCTTCGAGTCACGTATGATGAGTAACTTTAAGTTTTTAAGTTTGTTCTTTCATGTTTCATTGTTTTCTATTTTCTTTAAATATATAAATACTGGTCCGTCGCTTTTTCATTATCAAATGCGTAAGAACTAGTGTGTTAGGAACGTAGACAAGATTTGATAATGAAAATCTAAGTGCGCAAAACGTGGCTCTTCAATTTTTTTCCTACGGAAAAATAGTGGTTTCATCTCATGCGTCTTGATCTGTTGCAGACATTTTTCTAATGTGCACCGGAAAAAAATGAACTGTTGTTTTTGCAGTATTATACAGGCAGCCGAAGTTCCAATTCAAATCTGTAAAATGCACAGTAATAAACATTGAAACTAGCAATTTTAATTTCCTATTGTAAACTTAGCATTTTTAGTTTATTGCCGTAAAATTTAGCCGTATTATACTATAAAAACCACATTATAATACTGGCAGCAGAAGTTCCAGTTTACAACTGTAAAATTCACGGTAATAAATTGTAAAATTAGCAATTTTACAGTTTATTACTGTAAAATTAGCTGTATTATATTGTAAAAACAACATTCATTTTTACAGTGTATTTAGAGGTTGAAATTATTGCTTTACCTTTGCTTATGGTAGCTGGTAAAAATAATAATATAATATTTATTTATTAAGCTGAGTGATTGATTCCTTCCTCTTCTCGTTTTAGAAAATCTACAAAAATAAAATGCGTTTGACTTTACTGTAAATTTTAGAATTCACCCAAATGTGCCGAGTTACATGAGAATATATTGCATTCGTAGCTTATCACAGTGAAATACATGACTTTGACAGTGCTAAATTACAAGTGATGTGGCACATGCAAGGCTGACAATTTAATTACACAGAGAAGTGTAAATTGTACCGGGAGCCAATAGTAGCATAACATCGCAGGTATTGATAAACTATCAGTGTTTGTGGTGAGGAAATGTATATTACTAAGTAGTACATAATTTGCCTGAATTAGGGTATGCTTGTTGAGTTGTTTTTATGAACATAAATTTAGCTTTGTTGCTCGCAATATAATGCAGCAAAAGAAAAAAATCGTTTTATTGTAACATAAGGGAAAAACAATGTATAATCTGAAATTTAAACACTATTTTGTTATTACTTTTACCATATTCTTATAATGCTTATACAGTGAACTCTCACTTATGCGCCGGCCCAAGGGACCAACAGAAAAAGGCGTATAAGTGAGAGAGACGCATAAGTGAACAAGCCTGTTTGAAAGTCTAACATGCAACATAATATCTAATGAGAGCATGAATAAGAATGTTTCCATAGAAAATGGTCATATTACTAAGGTGTGGCAACTACTGAAACCTAATTGCAATAAGGAGAAAACAAAAATTGTAGTATACCTAATCACAAACTGGTTCTTTTAAAACGATTCACAATAGATAATTGTCCCACTTCGAACTCTAGTTCATGTGGAAAAAATGCTTTCCGTGAGCAATAAAAGAGAAAGATTAAAGAGGAAAGTGAAGAAACATGCTCATTTTACAAGAAAATAAATTAAATTGTTTACATTTTTCGAAAAATTCGATGCATAAGTGAAATATTTATCTTTAGAGCGACGCATAAACGAATGAAATTATCATTATTTTACTATGGAATGTGCTGGGACCACTGAAAACCGCCGTATAAGTGAAAAAGGCGCATAAATGAGGCGGTGTATAAATGAGAGTTCACTGGTCCCTTACCCCCCTTTACTTACTATTGTTATCAAATTGTTTCGTAGGATAAATTCTCTCACCTGAAAGATTTCTTTATTGCCTAAAAATTATCAAAAACTTGTATTAATGAAGCAAGTGGTTGTTATTTTTGGTAAATTCTTCAAAGTATCGAAAATTTGTAGCTAGAAGCGTGGATTTCTTTAATATTTATGTAATGTCTAGCTGTTTTTAACACTAAGATAATAATCTTAAGTACCACAATATATTTTATTGCGTTATAGCAATACGATAAAATATATGTGCAATAACAGCCTGTAAGTATTTCCCGTAGACTAAAATATATAAGAATGGTATAACTGTTATTTTTCCTTACAGTATTGATTTTATAAACAAAATTGAAATTTTTTAAAAAATATTTTGCGTCCTCTTGCTTCAAAGTGTTTTCCTTTTCGTGCATAAAAAATAATGTAAGTACTAGCTAAAGTGTAAATAAATGACGCAGCTACACTGCAAAATATGAACTGTTGTTTTTACAGAATAATACTGGCAGCAGAGGCTCCAGTTTAAAACTAAAATTTAAGGTAAACTGTTAATTCAGCAGTTTTACAGTTTATTACTGTAAAATTATCATTTTTTTCAGCTTATTGCCGTAAAATTAGTCGTATTATACAGTAAAAACAACATTCATTTTTACAGTGTAACATCATTACGTGCTGATGTTTAACCCATTAACGCCTGACATTTTTTTCCAAAGATATTTTGTGTACTGGTTACAAACAGTGTTTAATGGACAGGAAAAATAATAAAAAAATATTATGTAAACATTTTTTTTATTAAGGAAAGATAAATCGTCCCTTAAAAGTTACGATAGATCCCAGAGGGTGCATACTTTGTTTACTAAACTTTTTTTTTTCTGCCTACGATATAATATTTAAAAAGAAATTTAATAAGAAGAAATAAAATCAGCAATTAACATAAACTGGGAAGCTGGGAATAACTTTGAAAACATAGCTTTTTTTCTTGAGATTGTGAACGATGTAATTTTTGATAAAGATCATTTTAAAACTGCTGCAGAACACACTTTACAATGGCTTTGTGCTGCAATCTGTTAATAACGAATTGAAACAATACCAAGCTACTAATTAAACACTATTATTTGGTTGAAATGTTCATTTTGGGGAAATTAAGACCCTTTTTTGGAGTTTCTAAAAAGGGACGCCAGGCATTAATGGGTTAAATATATAGCACAGGCATCTGCATCAGGTCAAAACATTACGCACAGTCAATGAGTAGGTCGCTGACGTAAAGCACCCATTGTTGCTGGAACATATATTATATCTGCTTTGTGAAATCCGTAATGTAATTTCAACCCGATTACATGTCCTATTTAGTCATAAGCAGTCATATTATCACTGAAGGTTATATGCACCGGATGTATCACACATGACAGAATAATCTAGTTTTGCTTCCACATTAAAATATGAGCTATAGTGTAGTGAAATTATGCATGAAAAATTCACCATTATAAGCGAAAAAGTTTGAATAAAACTACATATTCATTTATCGCTATTATTTTGGTGCATTGGTCTATATTTTGTTTATTATCACTGAAACGAATTCAGCTTTTTGGTCATTCTTACACTTCAGTATGTTAAAGTGAAACAAGCACTCTTTTAGAGAAATTATAATATAGTATTTATTAATAGCATTGTATTGAATAATTTTATAAGTGCCTTTTTGTTGTATCACACGTTTAGCAATGAAGTAATGCAATAATTTGTTGATGTTAAATATGTAAAATTCTAAGATTTAATATTTATCATTGTATCACGCTCTATTTATTTTATAGTTAATAATGAAATCAGTAAATCATTCATAATGTATTTAGAATTACTAAAAACAGAACAAACGTGGCGATTATGTAATAAAGTTAAAACTGTAACCCAGCGAAAAAACGTCGTTAATCCGAATAACCAAGACATTTATTTCAAATAGCACTCTAAAAAAAAAAAAAACAAGTGAAATCAATAAGTCTAGATAGTAACAGTTCCGTAGCTGTAGAAGATTCTGAGTAAAATGGTAAAGCATGCTTTTGATTGTCAACACTCATACATATTTCGAAAGGAAAAAATGTTGTCGATATTTCAATACTTAATATGTCTCTGTTTTTCATACACATTAACGCCTTTAAAAATGTCATGTTAGATTTAAACGCATCAAAAACATTAAGACTTATAATAAAAATAGTATCAATAGTAAAACAAAATACTTTTATGTCTCAAGTGACTGGTCAAGTGCTATTAATTCTTTATTCTTAAAGTTTCATTCTATCTTCTTAATATGCAATCCTTCGCCAATAGTACTATGGTCAAGAGAAGACCTTAACTAAATGCATCAAAAACATTAGGAATAATAATAAAAATAGTGTCAATAATAAATGAAATACTTTTACTTATCAGGTGATTGGAGAAGTGTTATTAATTCTTTATTCTTAAAATTTCATTTTATCCTCTTTGTAGGCAATCCTTCACCAACAGTAACATGGTCAAGAGAAGGCGTTCTTGTGGATGATACTTACTTCAGAACTGCTCAAGGATTTGTTCGTAATGAACTTGTGGTGCTAGAACTGAGACGATCTGACTTTATGGTGGAATACACATGCAAAGCTTCAAACACAAATCTTACCCAGCCCATTAATGCATCTGTCAGGATTGACTTGAATAGTAAGACTTTAATATACTCCATTTTCATATTAACTCCATTTTCTCCAATCCATAATTCTGTACCTCAAGTCCAACTAACGTAAGTCACATTATCGCTATTTGCAGGCGATACATATTTATATATATATAGATAGAAATATATAGTGTAAAATCGATTGTCTGGTGCATTGAAAGATTAGGACTCGCATGGTACATTTTCTTAAAGACATGGTTTTAGTAGAGCTATATGTAGATGTGGAATAATATTCTACATTCAATGCAGAGATAACTAAAACATTGCCATTTTTGGACTTACGTTTATCTAGTTCTGAGGTACAGAATTAACACTTAGATGTTGCAGAATATTTAATATATATTTAAACAAAAAAACGGGGTTTATTACGCACATAGTTCATGGTCATATATTATAGTCAGCTCATGGTGTGAAATTAATAGTCGAATTGTGAATGACACGCGCTTCAAAATTTTTAACTTTAATTTAGTGGAATCAATGACGTTTTCTTCACTACATATGCTTTTTTTTCCTAAAAATGCAAATATCATTTCCTTCAAATCAAAAATTTACCAACCACACTTTTTGTGCCTTTCGTTGCACTAATGGGTTCTTTTCCGTGCTACTACTAATAGAAAATAGGTTTTTTCTTACTCCTTTCCCAGTCTTTTAAATACAATATTACTATAGATGCCTTTTGCTACAAGGCAAAACCTTATAGCATCCCCGTAACGCTAAACAGCCACAACTGGTTTTCATATTCGAACGCAACCCTGTTTCTCACAGCCTTGAAAATGCTAACCGCAACAGTACCGGAGGAGTTCTTCTTTCCTGGTTTGGCAAACTCCTGTAGCCAATCAGGAACTGAGCGGTAGTTTTAGTTCACGTTTTTTGGAAGAATTATGGGGCGCTTGCCCTTTGCGCTAAGGCTTGCTGTTTGAGCTAGCTAGTGTGACTTTACGTTTGCTGGGGGCTGGGGGTGGCCCCAGCCCCTAGAATCTTTGTATTTTTAACCTGATTGATCAGCCTTCAGTTTCTCAGTTTTTTCAGCATTTTAAAGATTTTTCTCAACGTAATAGCTTGAAGATGTTGCACTGTATTTATTACTCAAGAAATCACATCCATTTGTGAAGAATGTGTTTTAGCCTGTGTGCGTATGTAGTTGGTACAATAAGTATGAATTTCTGAAGTGAAGTCTCATATATCTCCGTACAGCTACATTGCCTCCAAATTAGTGTGTCAACGTGTTTCAAAATAGTCTTCAAATGTTGAAAATGATAGCATAAAAGTGAACTGTAATGAACTTTCAATCATCTAAAAGACTTAATTTCGACTATTCCATCTTATATACGTGACATCATGGACGGACATTAACGCAGCAGAAGCACGTAAGTGCTATGTTTTTATGGGTACCCATTCACCTTTTACTTTTTCTTTGATGGCCATTAACGTTAATTAAATTTTAGTTGCAACTTTTTTTATTAATTTGAATATCTATATAGTATGCTTTAAATTGTTAAAATAAAAATAGGTAATTTAGATCAATGTGTAATTATTTGTCTATTGCATGATATGTAATAATTTTAGAGGTTTAAACACATTATGAATGCACATATTATAATATAATTCAACTTGGTTTAAATAGTGAGATTCTGGTAAGTTTTAATTAATTCTTTTCAGCAATGTACTAACCACTAGCATTAAAACCACTGTACCATAAATTGGTGCACCATAGCATTAATTGGTGCCGTTTTGGCTAAAACCTTCAAACATCACAATAGCATTATTGGTGCCGTGACCAGGATGTTTATGCATGATTTCAGCAATGCTGGGCAAACAAATTTTAAACGATTCAGTAATGCTATTTAGTAATCTGTAATCTACGACCATTCGGAATTTAGGTTTATTAGGGTCGTCATTCTTATTCGGTTTCTTACGAACAAAAATTGCAGGAAAAGCATACAACGAGGTCGAAGGCTGGATGATTTCAGCTTCTAATAATTTAGCTATCTCTTGTTGAGCAAATTCTTTAGCAATTTTAGGTATAGGGTACGGGCGTGTCTGTAAAGGATACGAATGAATTAATCTAAACTCAGGAACTACCTCATTTGTTGATCCTAATGTCATGTAAGACTTTGAAAAAACTTCAGTATTACTCATTAACATTTTTAAGATTTCTTTTTTTTGTTGAGGTTCCAAATGTTCAACATCAAAATCCGATTCCTTAATTTCCTGTTTTCTTAATTCCCTAACTGCAGATAAACTCAAAGGATTAACTTGAAATTGTTGTTTATTAGTAGGTTCAACACATTCTGATTCATCAAAGTTTTCTACGCCACCAAAAATTGACTTTTTCCTCAAAATTATAGGTTTGTCTGACTTATTTTCCACAATAGTTTGAATGGACTGATTAAAAGAGACCTGATGTACAGACTCAGAAATTAAAAGATTTGAGTTGCCTCCCTTAGGACTGAAAATTACCTGATCTAAGTGAGATAAATTATTCGGCAATTTTAATGAAATTATCTGGGAAGCACCAGGCTGAATGGTATAATTTCTAAGAATCCTAACATTGTTTATATTCCCAGAAGCTTGTTTAAAATCCTCATCAAAAACTTGACTCACCTCCTCTTGATTAGTAACAAAAAATTTGAATTTTGAATTACCTACAATTAACTGATTATTTACTGCGTCCAGCACTACCCTATTCCTTTGCAAAAAATCATAACCCAAAATTATTTGATAGTCAGAATTCCAAACATTTTTTGTCACATAGAAAAGATTTCCAAACCAAGAAGATTGAATTTTAAATTTTATGTTGACTGCAGACATGTAAGGAATAGTTGATTTATTCAAAGTAATTATTTTGACACTTCTCGACACATGCTCAACCTTAGTGGTTTCCTTAATTTTTAACAGGATGTCAGGCTCAATTAGGCTCAATGATGCTCCTGAATCAATTAAGGCATTCAATTTAACTGACCCAAATTGAAGTTGAATTATAGGTAAACAGTTACTTGAAGCAGTGTTACACGAGAGTACAAATTTCATTACATGATTATCATTTTCAGTTGTCCTATCACCAGCCGGTTTGTTAATTTTGTAAATCTCCTCATTAGTTTTTCTTTCATTTCCCAATGTTTCTTTTTTTTTGGTCATTCTGTTCTCTTATGTAATGGGCACCTGGTTGAGAACTTTCATTTTTATTACTTTTATCACAAGTACCCCCTATTAGTTTAAATTTTGTCTACCAAAATTTCCTCTGTTATTTCTGTAAGGATGACTAGACCTCCCCCTAAAAAATCTGCCCCTATTTCCTGAAAAATTTCCTCTTCTGTTATTCGAAAAATTTCTGCCCCTAAAATTTGAAAAACCATTATCCCTACCAAAATTATTTGACGAAGGAAAATGAACACTATCTGTGGTCAAATGGTTTCGACCACAAATGTGACATGAAATTTGTTGGGTAGAAAAATTGTTAACCTGCTGGGAATTTCTCTCAGTCAGATTAGCAAGTTCAGTAGTCAGCTTAGCAATTTGTTTGTTAGATTCAAGTTGACACTTTATTAGGGAATTAATTTGAAGATCCCAAGAAAAATTTTCAGAGGGGCCCCCTGTTGCTTCCTCAAATGCATTTTCAATGTTAACTGCACACTTGACAGCCTCTTTAAAAGTCGAAGGACCAGTTTTTTTTACCTCGATCCTTATATCCTGTCTTACCACTTCCAAGAATTTATTTAATTTAATATTCTCAGCTAAGGTTACTAGATCCTGATTGCTAAAGTTGGTAATTCCTACAAAAAGCTCTGCCTGCTTGGAAATTTCACCTGCCAATTCTTTAACAGACTGATTTGGTTTGTGTGTGATTTTTGAAAATGCAGACTGAATATCAGCAAAAGATTTTGTTTTTTGAAACTTTCCAACCAACAACTCCTGCAAATCCTGAATTTTCTCACATTGAGAAGCTGCGATATTGTTGCCAGGTGGATCCTCTATCTTCAACAATTTGATTGTATTGCATCATATTTGAAGGGCGCTCAACAGCCTGCTGATTATCTTTCAAGAGTTCCTTTTGAAAATGAAAATGTTACTAATCTTAAAATTTTTGAATCTAGTGATGAACTAAATTACTCTTCAATTAAGTCCCATCAGAGAGATGACAGTAAAATTCAGACTATAATTAAAGGAATTGAGAATAATGACCCTAAAATTGTTTCTAAATATTTCATTGATTCTCATACCGAGTTAGTAATGATTAAACTTCTGAGTAGGAATAAGAAATCTAAGTCTAAAATTTTACAGAACAAGATTCTGATTCCTAATTCTCTTTTTAAGATTTGTTTAACGCTAGCTCATACTCCACATTTTGGTGTTTTTAAGACCTACAATTTTTTGAAAAAACAATATTTTTGGAAAGGAATGTTCAAAATGACTAAGCAATTTTGCGAAAACTGTAGTCAATGTTTAAGTCATAAGCCTAAGCCTTCTTCTACCACTTATCAAATGATTCCAAAGAAGTTTTTGGGAGTTGGCGAGTGCCTGGGAATTGATATTGTGGGTAAATTACCAAGATCTGCTGAAAATCATTGTTTCATTTTAACTATAGTAGACCATTATTCAAGGTATCTGGAGGCTATACCACTTTCTAATATTAGAGCTCCAACCATAATTAAAGCTCTAAATGGGTATTTTGCATCTTTTGGTATTCCAAAGTTTTTAATTTCTGATAATGGTCCTAGCTTCAAGGCTGAGGAATTTAAAATTTTCTTAAAACAATTGGGAATTCAGGAGAGAAAGAGTTCTATCTACTTACCGAGATCTAACGGAATGATAGAAGTCGTGCACAGAATAATGAAAACAAGTATTGCAGCAATGTGTAATAAAACCTTTGAGTGGAATAAAAAACTCCTTGTGTTTAAATTGCACTATAATAGCTCAATCCATACGGTTACTGGGTTTTCACCAGCTAAGATCTTCTTCGGTAGAGAAATTAACATCCCTCTTAACCTTCACAGTGAACCAACGTATGTAGAGGACTATAATGAATATCAAAGTAAACTTTCGAGTGAATTATTGAAAATTAAGGACACTTTTACTGAAAATGAGGACGCTTACTTTTCCTCTAGAGAGAAATATATAAAGGGTAGGAAGAAACCCAATTTTGAAATAGGTGATAAAGTTTTCATCTCAGCATTCCAACATCCAGGTTCTTTGCAGAAAAAATATAATGGACCTCATGAGATAATTGGAAAATTTAGAAATGACAATTATTTAATTAAGGATGCTTTTAATGAAGGAAAGGAAATAAAATTACATGTAAGCAAACTTTTCCAGCAGAAGGATGTAGAGTTTAATTAAGCATTTAAAGGATGTTCATGAGTTTTGAGGAATAAGAAGTATTGGTTTTGAAGTTATGATTTAGTACGTTGATTTCTTTGGAGGTTTTCAAAAATTTTTTTTCCAATTTGGAGTAAAATTTTTTTTGTTCAGGACTGAGAGCCTGTTTTGGGTTACTTTGTATGTGTTATTTAAAGGCCTTAAATAGCATTCTGGTTTTATAGCTGGCTGGTTCCGTATTTAACTGGGAAAAGTACTCAGAATAATTCAAAAAAAAAAAAAAAAAAAAGAGAAAGTGTTTTGCACACATGTCAAATTTTTTGATGCCTTCATGTAATCTGTTAAGTAATGTTAATCATAATCTTTTTTAATACCATTTACAAGTTATGAGGAGTTGAAAAAATTTGAAGTATGTGAACTGATTACAATGTTATGAGTTTGAAATAATTTGAAGTATATGAAAAAAAAAAAAAAGTCCAGTGCTTTGATATTGCTTAATGAATTTTGCTGAGTGTTTTGAAGGAGAAAAGCATGTTATGATTCGAAACTTTATCCACTTATTAATTGAGTTTTTCATGCCTATCATTTCATGATTGATACAACTAACTGATTTGAGTGTTTACGTAATTGTTTTTGATCTCTGGGTGATTAACGCACTAGAATTTCACTATTTTTTTTATTTTATGTGTTTTAGTTAATCAAATGTGTGTACTTTGTCAACATATTTTTTCATCACATGTATGATTTTGAATTTTGTAAAATTGAGGTGTTCCTGCATTTTAACGTCCAACATGTGGATATTACTATTTTTCTTTTGGAGGGGGGATAATGCTACAAGGCAAAACCTTATAGCATCCCCGTAACGCTAAACAGCCACAACTGGTTTTCATATTCGAACGCAACCCTGTTTCTCACAGCCTTGAAAATGCTAACCGCAACAGTACCGGAGGAGTTCTTCTTTCCTGGTTTGGCAAACTCCTGTAGCCAATCAGGAACTGAGCGGTAGTTTTAGTTCACGTTTTTTGGAAGAATTATGGGGCGCTTGCCCTTTGCGCTAAGGCTTGCTGTTTGAGCTAGCTAGTGTGACTTTACGTTTGCTGGGGGCTGGGGGTGGCCCCAGCCCCTAGAATCTTTGTATTTTTAACCTGATTGATCAGCCTTCAGTTTCTCAGTTTTTTCAGCATTTTAAAGATTTTTCTCAACGTAATAGCTTGAAGATGTTGCACTGTATTTATTACTCAAGAAATCACATCCATTTGTGAAGAATGTGTTTTAGCCTGTGTGCGTATGTAGTTGGTACAATAAGTATGAATTTCTGAAGTGAAGTCTCATATATCTTCGTACAGCTACATTGCCTCCAAATTAGTGTGTCAACGTGTTTCAAAATAGTCTTCAAATGTTGAAAATGATAGCATGAAAGTGAACTGTAATGAACTTTCAATCATCTAAAAGACTTAATTTCGACTATTCCATCTTATATACGTGACATCATGGACGGACATTAACGCAGCAGAAGCACGTAAGTGCTATGTTTTTATGGGTACCCATTCACCTTTTACTTTTTCTTTGATGGCCATTAACGTTAATTAAATTTTAGTTGCAACTTTTTTTATTAATTTGAATATCTATATAGTATGCTTTAAATTGTTAAAATAAAAATAGGTAATTTAGATCAATGTGTAATTATTTGTCTATTGCATGATATGTAATAATTTTAGAGGTTTAAACACATTATGAATGCACATATTATAATATAATTCAACTTGGTTTAAATAGTGAGATTCTGGTAAGTTTTAATTAATTCTTTTCAGCAATGTACTAACCACTAGCATTAAAACCACTGTACCATAAATTGGTGCACCATAGCATTAATTGGTGCCGTTTTGGCTAAAACCTTCAAACATCACAATAGCACCTTTCTTAGGCCCAATGTTCGTAGTTTTTATTTTCCTTAAATAAGGCATAAATATTAAATTAGGGTTTGTTATACTTTTCAATCGTATTCAGTTTGGGTTAAACTAGACGTCTGGTTGTGCAAGTATTTAATGCATAAAAAAATTGTTTTTTTAATTAAATATAACGTGTATATTAAATGTCGTTCTAGTAATTTGTTAAATTGTTCAATCTTTCCAGTGAAGCCATTATATGTGCGTATTACAACAAAACAGAAACCTTTGAAAGTTGGAGATGATTTAAGACTTGATTGTGAAACATCAGGATCAAGGCCTGCAGCGAAGTTGGTATGGTGGATGGAAAATAAGATCATGTCTACTGGAAAACAATCCTTCTTTACGAACAGAAATGTCAGTTACAGTAGCATTCATTTAAGTCCAAAAGTAGATGATAATGGGAAAGTAGTCATTTGCAAAGCTGAAAATCCAACCCTACAACACAGTGATATACAAGATTCTTGGTATCTTAACATTTATTGTAAGTACTATGTAATATAATTTTTTATTGTTATTGTATATGAATTTATAATGCATAAAAAATAATGTGCTTCAGTTGCTGAATGCAAAGAGTCGTATATAAACTTAAAATATGGAACAATTATGAACATATCTTTGTGGGTGGAGTAGCATGTGCAATTATAAAGAATGACGGTTCGGAATGACTTTTAGAGAATTTGAAAAATAAGAATAAAGGGACAAATATAATTTGTATTTTCCAAAATTGATATCTTTGCGAAACTGACAAAAATATAACGTACATATAAAGCAGTAAGTATCCCCTCCTAAGCCAGGGTTAAGGATGGTGTTCTGTTTCCACATTAGCTACCAGTTTTTGTTGGCTCTCTTTGCTCTGTAAGATGATTTTTGCCTCCAGCTCGTTTAATTCCTATTCCATGCTGATGAGTGCATAATAAGCAAAGCACGAAACTGCAGTCCATGCATGGAATAAACTAGCTGGTGGTTTTTTTGCATAACCAGGAACATCATTTCAAGTTTTTCCAAGGGTCCAAAAGGGTCCAAACACAGTGCAGTTTGATCGGAAAACATTAAAAACCACGCCCACTTATATGCAAATGCATTGATTTCTCAAAGCCGGGGGGGTGGGGCAATTGAGACCCCCCCATGCCCAACTAAATGACGGGCCTGTGCATAACGTATATAATTCCTAGGCAAAATACATTATGATTATTATTGAAGTAGAGTTTAGAACACTCTAGTTAGAATATTTTTTTTAATTTAAAATATGTGTATTAAAATTTCGTCTTAAGTAATTGGTTTGAGCAGATTTATGTACAAATAAATAATTGAATGAAAAAAATAACGGAGCAAATATTGAATTTTAAATTAATTTTTCCTTTCCCGGCTTGTGTTTTACATATACGAAGAATGTGGCTTTTCCGAGACAGTTTTCACTTGTTCACGTTTTTCTTTCTCTATTTTCGTTGCATTTTTAATACTGGTTCCAATTTTCATCACAGCCTCACTTTTGGCGTTTTGTTCTTTTACTATCACAAGATTCATGATATTTGGCCTAACTTTTTGTTTCCCTATTTTCTTTCCAGAAAGAGTGAAAATACAAGACTCTGTAGATTAGTGTAGTTTTTAATATTTTTCAATCGCAAAACACTATTCAATTATGAAAGTAAAACCTATCAACTGCCAACCTTTTAAAACAACCATTTGATCTGCATTAGGTAAATAAGATGCAGTTTTATTATTAATGAAGGATAATATATACATCTACTTGATATTCAGATAATAGAAATACGCTTTCTGAAGCAGTTGTATTATTGTCTGATCTTATGCAGAATTATATCACAAATATCATAAGCTCATTGAATATTTATGACCCGAACCATATGATTTACTATTTCAATCTGTTATAAATATGCAACATGCATTTGAACGTCATGAAATAGCCCAAAAGTATTTCTTGGTAGTTATCATGCGCAAGTTTTTATTTTTATGGATTAGCATAAAATCTATATTTTTCATTTATTTTAGAAAAAAACAATCTATCAGTAAAAAATTTTTAATGATTACCTTTTTACTCTATAAAAATTCAAAATGAAAACAAAACACT
>JAXGGA010007715.1:0-61013 GCA_038373865.1 Uloborus plumipes | reverse complement strand
TAATTACGTATGTCTGCTATGATAATTAATTAGAAGAGACCCTTAACTTAAATGAGCTAAATAAACACCGAGATCAGTCGTAATCATAACTTTTAGAAAGTTTTTTTTTTCTGTGGACTAAAGAAGTAGGTTTTAAATATTTTTATATTAACCTATATAGGGTCACAGTTCTTCTAGCTATTCTTAAATTTATTTAACGAAAATAATTATTTTCAATTATTTGAATGGTATTAACTAAAAATGTGCTGCTTTCTCACTTTTTTAAAAGTGACCCCATTTTAAGTCTTTTTAAATCACTTGGGCATTTTTTAAAGATTGTAGCTTAAAAAATGATTGGCAGTGAATTTTAGTTTAACTACAAACAAAAAATCGAGAACAGTCAACGTGTTAGTTAATAGACAACAGAAGGTAATGTATACATTAAAAAAAAAATCTTTCAGACAAAATTTGCAGTGTTATTAGAAGAAAATTATCCAAATACGAAAGACATATCATTGTAACAATCTCGCGAGCCATAAATTGTACATGGCGTCAACAAAAAACGCATACAACTCCTGACAACACAATATTTCCATGATCAAACTAAAAATTCAGAGCTCCCAGATCCAGGAGATTGTCTTGAAGTCTTTAATCAGCGGAGCAATTTGCGCTCTTGACTAACTGCAGCTCGGAACCCGGCACGTAATGCCTCCGTAACTGGAACACACCACCCAATAAAACAGTACGGATATAACAAAATTAAAATAATGATATTTGAAAGTGCTAACAGTTTGTTTTGTATAAAATTATATAGTGGTGTATTGGGGCATATCGATTTTGGCTATAAATTATGTTCCTACGCCTGACAGAAAAATTCAAAAATTCATATTTAATTGAAGCGTTTTTCTGAAGAATTTTAAGAGATTTGTCCACAAAAAAAATTGCATACAATTTTGAAAAATATTATTAAGCAAAATTTGCAGTGTTATTCGAAGAAAATTTTCCAAATACGTCATCGTAACAATCTTCGAAGTAATAAATTATGCATGACACCAACAAAAAGACCATACAGCTCCTGACAACACAACATTTCCATGCTCAAACTATAAATTCAGAGCTCCCAGATCAAGAAGATTGTCTTCAAGTCTTCAATCAGCGGAGCAATTTGCGCACTTGACTAACTGCAGCTCGGCATAATGCCTCCGTAACTGGACCACATCACCCAATAAAACGGGATATCCTCACCCCTTCCCGAACCCTTAAACGTGACCATCCGAGCATTCACTTTTAATGAAGTCCGCTACAAGTTCGGTGCCGCCCATGTGTCACGTGATATCAGCCCACCCCCGCCTGATGGGCCCTAAGAAATGGATTATTTATTCATGGGCGACAGCGCCTGTGAGGATAAAGAGGGAAAGCGAAAAGGAAGAAGAAAAATGCAGAAGAAATGCTAGTTAAAAAAGGATAAGAATGGTGGAGGTTATATCTGATTTATTTTCCTATGAATCAGTCCTGTTGAAAAGAGCTGCGTGCTTTGGAGATTGACTTTTGGAACTTGTTACTCTTGGTGTCGAATAAAATTCAACCTGACCTATCGATTAGATTCTGATATTTGCAAATGTATTGATTATTTCAGAGATATTAATACTGCTCAAACTTAAATAGCGACCAAAGAAAAAAAAGGAGAAGTGATTACCCACCATTACATTATTAAATTTTAGATATGTTTAACAAAACTGTTTATTGATTGGGGAAAGGTGTAGCGTATGACTTTTGACTTTTTTAAAATAATTCGAAATATTACCCTTAGAAAACCAAGTAACATTATCCAAAGCAGTGTTTACAAAGCAAACATTAGCACTTGATTTTAGCACGCGTTTTAGAGTTTCAAATATTCTTGTTTTCATTGCAAAAAGTGTGAGCTGATGGATTTAAATTCATACAAGAATTACATATCAAATTCCACACTTTTTGCATTGAAAAAAAGGATTATTTAAGACCCCAAAAGACATGTCTAAAATAAAGTACTGATTTTTTGTTATAACATAACTACAGTTTCAAGGAGTAAGAAAATGTAACTAAATTAAAACAGCTATCATTTGCGTTTTAAATGCATACAGACAGGAAATGTATTGAAATGTAATTTATGCTGAAATAAAACTTTTTTCAGTTTGAAAATATTTCAAGAACTTAAAAAAATAATTAATACTAATTTACGACAATTCTACGGCAAGTATTCATTGCACTTTTACTTATATTTGTTAGAATAACTTTCAAGTACGTAAACGCGAAACGTAGATTGTGTACCTCAATCGCATTTCGTACAGACTGTTTTCCCTGACAGGTTGCGTTCATCCATTAATGTTGAACAAAAGTGTTATTATTTAATGCGTCAAAAACTATTGGATCAGCAATCAGAGTGGATGACAGGTAAGAAAGTGGTTACTATGGCAACTGGGTGGATACACAAACATATGTTTTATGAATACTTGCAATCTATTATTCTTTGCATCGATCACCAGATCAATTGTTTGTGTAGACAACACCACAAAGCGATATGCAAGAAACTTGGAATATTTAGTGCGAAGAAAGTGAGAAAGAATATTTAACCGCCATTATAATATTTTTAGTAAAAATGAACCTAGATAAGGGTTCTGAAAGGTTTTCTAACCTTATTCCCGTCGAGTGAATTTCGCATAATCCTTAATATAAATAGTGGGAATAAGGTATGCATTTACTTTGTTGATCACCCCACCATTAAGCAAGAAAAAGGTACACTGTAAAAAACAAAAGTTGTTTTTACAATATAATTCAGCTTATTTTATAGTAATAAACTGTAAAAATTCCTAATTTATAGTAATAAACTGTAAATTGCCAATTTTACACCATTGAACTGTAAAATTGCTTGTTTGACAGTTTATTACTGTGCGTTTTACAGTTTTAAACTGGAACCTCTGCTTATACTGTTGCCTTTACAGTATAATACAGCTAATTTTGTTTTAATTAACTGTAAAATTGTGGTAATATATTGTAAAATTGTGGTAATAAACTAAAATTGTGGTAATAAACCGTAAAATTGTGGTAATATACTGTAAAATTGTAGTAATACACTGTAAAATTGTGGTAATAAAATGTGGAATTGTGGTAATAAACTAAAATTGTGGTAATATACTGTAAAATTGTGGTAATATACTGTAAAATTGTGGTAATAAACTGTAAAATTGTGGTAATAAACTAAATATTGTGGTAATAAACTAAATATTGTGGTAATATACTGTAAAATTGCTGCTTTAGAGTATTATACTGTAAAATTGTGGTAAAAAATAGTAAAATTGTGGTAATATACTGTAAAATTGTGATAATAAAAGGTGGAATTGTGGTAATAAACTGCAAAAT
This sequence comes from Uloborus plumipes, assembly GCA_038373865.1. Classification (NCBI taxonomy): domain Eukaryota; kingdom Metazoa; phylum Arthropoda; class Arachnida; order Araneae; family Uloboridae; genus Uloborus; species Uloborus plumipes. Next base: position 57,638 of record JAXGGA010007715.1, on the reverse strand, counting down.
TGTGGTAATATACTGCAAAATTGTGGTAATATACTGTAAAATTATGGTAATAAACTGTAAAATTGTGGTAATAAACTAAATATTGTGGTAATAAACTGTAAAATTGTGGTAATAAACTAAATATTGTGGTAATAAACTGTAAAATTGTGGTAATAAACTATAAAATTGTGGTAATATACTGTAAAATTGCTGCTTAAGAGTATTACACTGTAAAATTGCCGCTTTAGGATATTATACTGTAAAAGTGTTAATTTTGCAGTTTATTATTGTGCATTTTACAGTTTTAACTGGAACCTCTGCTATATGTAAGACACGTTATTTTCAGTGTACCTTTGCACAAAGAGCTAGAGGAGACAGAGTGGATCATGCGATGTACATACAGAAAGTATTTTTTTTTCATAAAAAATGCCCGCAGTCAAAAGCACGATTGAAGTGAAACGTTTTAAACTGATCCAATTTTAAAGTAATGCTCCAAAACTATTCTGGGTAAATTTTTACTCAGTGTCAGGTAAATTTCACACTTGTTAGGTGACATTTCCGTGCATTCAGCTTTTATTCGAGTAGATTAGAACGTCTTGGAACCTTTACCATATGCTTCACTCAGTTCCGTAGCGCTCGGAAATAAATATTAATCTGTTTATTGGTTTTTAAACAATGCTTGGTAAAGGGTCTAGGAAAATTAAAACAAAAGTGCCACGTAATTTGCAGAACCAAGAAAAGTTCGTGAATCTCTGATCTAAAGCACCCGAATATATTAATTTTTCATCATAATGAAAAAAATTTAAGAAACAGTAAGATTTGGATAATTATCAATGAAACAATTCGTCATGGGTCGTATATCTAAAATTGATTTGTTGAATATTTAGCAGAGTTTAGAATTAACTGCGCTTAACCTTAGTTATCCCATTTGGTAATTGTCCAAAGCTGAAAAATAGTAATTGGGGATGGAGCCTATCATCTAAGAAACAAAGTAAAAATATTTTTACATCCGCTACTCTGTTTTTCTTACTCTCTTTTTCTGTCTATCTCAAAAAAGGTTAATAAATAAAATACAACTGAATATAATATTAAATAATAATAATGAATAATAATAAAGTAAATAAAAGTAAGAGGAATATTAGTTGTAACATAATATAATAATAGTAGTAGTATGGATAAATAAATAAATGTAATCGGCTTGAAATATTTTTTTTAGAAATTAATAGGTTAAACACACATTTCGACTAACCCACAGATATATTCATTAGAATAACTATACAGAAGCAAAAAAAAAAAAAAAGCAAATAAGTGAAGCGGCTTGTGCTGGACACAGTAAAATAGGGGGAGTAGGTAGTGTACGTTACATGCAATACCGCAGTACTAATATCTTCCGTAACGATCTTTCAATCAAACACTGCAGTTACGAACAAGTTACAAGCCACGGATATTTGATCCTAGGGGATTACTTTTATTCCCTGTTACAACCCCCCCCCCCTCGTTTAGTGAGGGCACATTCTTTTATCCCCCCCTTTCACGGAACTTTTTATTACTTTCTTTTCGTAGATTCGAATATTACGGATCCGAGATTCGCTTTGTCGACTTTGCCTCTTGCAGTGATAAAATATTGACTTTTTTTTTTCAGATCGTTGTGGCATGGAGCCAAATAGTTCTGGAATTAATAATGTTTGGTTAAAAATCCCAAAAACCCTTGGGGGAAAGTAAAAGTTTTTTTAGTTTTTGCTCTTAAAATAAAATCGCTTTCTGTGCTGTTTTTTTTATGCCTTATGGAAATAATAAATATTATTTCCCGGTCAAGATAATTGTTATACCCCTTATATGTACTAAACGTCATATTTTGCACATTAAAATTTTGAACTGAAATCAGTAATAAATATTGAAGTTTTATTACTTGCTTTTGATCATCGTTTGAACTCGCAATGCGTAATGTATATTTTGTTGCAAGGTACAACATCGTTCAGAACTGATGTTGTTAACTCAAATTTATGAACCTTGGTTTCGGAGGAAATGTACCTTTAAGTACTCACCGCATTTTTGGATGGATGCCGCGAAACAACACGCAAAGGTGAAAAAATAACCTTTCGCTTTTCCGATAACTACTAATATCATCTATTAAAAAAAAAAAGAAAGAAAAGTGTAGAGTACAGGTAGTATAAATAAAAATATCGACTCAGAAAAAAAAGAGAACATTCAAAGCGTGTGATATTTTAATGTATCGTTTTGGCATAAAATTTTAAAATGTCAATTTTTCAGTAAAGCAATTGTCAAAAAATATGATTTTGAAGGATTTTTACTATAGACAAAGATGCATTTTCCACAACTGTCTTATTAAACATTGAAAGAAAAAAAGTTGTTTATTTCCACTCTACTGTTAATGATTTAAATACTAAAGTGCTACGAAATAAATTATCGGTGTATTATTTTCAATAATCTTTAACTGATAATTGTACCTTTCAAATCTTATAAAGATGGTTAAAACATATTTTCTCATGGTGATCCATGTTTTACTTTTACTCCGCTTACTATATCTTAATTTACACATTAGAATACAGAATATGGATACGTTCATGCTTTTGAGTATAATTGCAACAATGTTTGCATTATTAGTGTCATGTGATCTCAACTCATTAATCAAACATAGCAGTTCAATTAATTACGTAGACGAATAAGCTAGTTTCTAGCTTAACTACGCCCAGAAAACTATGGACAAAGAAAAAAATTTTTACCTTTCCACAAGCTGCTGATATTACTTTTATGCAAGTACAAAACATATCCCAAAAGTGAGGTATCCTTAGATTTTCATTTTATGTTTACTCACCTGCAAAGAAGAAAAAAATATCAGAACCAAATAGAAAGAGAAAAAAAATGCTGAAACATATTTTTAGATTCATCATAAACAAAAAAAAAATGAAAATTAGAAGACATATTTGAGCATATATCAAGCGGAAAATGGGTGACGTATTCATGACAATTTAATTTGCTGAAATAAATGATATCTGCAAGATTTTACAGTTGCACTCTCAAAAAGTCAGAGAGTGAAAATAGATATTTAAAACACTTTTACACATTGTTTTAAATAATAAGAAAGGTGAATTAATTTATGCTTCAAAAGTAAACTGAATGTTTTTAAAGAGCGCTCAATCCAAGAGCACAAGTTATGTATTGTTTGTATATGCTTACGCTTAATTCTTGGAGTTTAAAACTTTCGCTTTTGACTATGATATTTTAAATTAAATCATGTATTATTATGTCGCACCTTTGCTACAAAAGTGCCACAACTCAAAAAACTACGTTTTCCAGGAATTGCAAAAAACTGTTCCCGAGCTGACTAGGCACATTTTAGTATTTTTGAATTTGTCAATATGAAGACCGATACATCTCAAACTATGATCGTTAGTTACGCACGTTACTCTACGACGGCTGGACGACAACTCAAGATGTGGCATTTCAGTGGAAGGGGTCCTATGCATCTTGATAGCAACAAAACGCCATAACTGCCCTTTGGCGGCTGATTTTTCAATGCAACTTCTGGCTCTTCTGAAGATTGGTAGAGACGTGTAAACAACGTCGAATGACGGTCATAACTCAAAAATTACAATTTTTGAGTTGTGACACTTTTGTAGCAAGGGTGCGATGTAATGACTGTAACTGAGAAATCATTATTTATTAACCCATTAATGCCTAGCGTCCCTTTTTAGGGACTTTCCAAAAAAGGGTCTGAATTTCCCCCAAATGAACATTTCAACCAAATAATATGTTCAATTAGTACCTTGGTATTGTTTCAATTCGTTATTAATAGATTGCAGCATATAACAATTGTAAAGTGTGTTCTGTAGCAGTTTTAATATGATCTTTATCAAAAATCACATCGTTCACAATATCAGGAAATAAAGCGAAGTTTTCAAGGTTTTCCCAGCTTCCCAGTTTATGTTAATTGCTGATTTTATTTCTCTTATAAAATGTCTTTTTAAATATTGTATCGTAGGCAGAAAAAAAAATTAGTAAAAAAAGTATATACCCTCTGGGGCCTATCGTAACTTTTAAGGGGCGGTTTTTCTTTCCTTGATAAAACAATTATTTTTACATATATTTTTAATTAGTTTTCCTGTCCATTAAATATTGTTTGTAACCAGTATACGAAATATCTTTGGAAAAAAAAGTTCAGGCATTAATGGGTTAAATACAAGAAAAAATGTTTCAAAAAATATTCTATTATAATGCATAATAGCACCTTATATTTGAATGTATCCCAATTAAAATCAAAAGTTTCTAATCCAAATAGTTCTAGTGCAAAAATATGAATAAAAAAGTCTCATTTGTGCAAATGAATTGGTCAATGATATACGTTGAATACTATTAAAACTGCTACACATTTAAGCATTGTATAACAATTCACAGAAGGAAAAATTTCATGCTTTTGTAATGTTACAAATTATTTTTTCAAAGAAGTAGCTTTGAAATCAGAAATTTAACCGTTTAAGTCAAATAAATAAACATTATGGTAGTACCAATAAAGTTCGGGTCCAGTGAAAATGATCGCTTTTTTTTTTTTTTGACTTTCTAACAGCTAAATATTCTAAAATGGGCCGCTTGATCAGTAAGATAAAATGCAAAAATTAAACGGTTTTGAACATATTTTTATCTCCCTTCGTAATCTCTTAATTTGAAATTTTGAAATAAGTTTCATACTAATACATTTTGATTAGCAAAAATACGCATTATGCGTTATTTAATGTGAATAAATTTACAAGAAACAATGAAATTTCCTGTCAAGAACGACTTTTCAAAAACTAGAAGCACTTTTAACAACTAGTAGCCGAACTTACTACTTCCTGAGTACATCATGGATATTTTTAACTTAATAGTCTATTCTTAGTTGGTAAAATATCGCTAATAAGCATGACTTTACTTCTTTTAATAATGTTAAAATGCTGTGCCAAATCCTTGTACTATCAAAAACTAAGTTATAGTAGTAATTACAGGAAAAATTCAGCTAAATATATTCTACCACAGTAATATTCCAGTAACACCTAAAAGCGGAATTTAGATTATGTGGCCTGTTGTAAAAATAGTACTTGCTATTAATAACATGAAATTACTATTCCAGTCTTGTAGAAGAAATCAAAATTACTCTTATTTTTTTCTGCAACTGCAAAGCATTGAGGGATAATTTGTATTAAGGAAATAAAAGGGGGAAAAGAAAGAAACGGATTAACATACTGAAAATAATGATAAGTAACACACAGAAAGGTCAAAGTCGCCAAAATATAACAAGTGGCTTAAGATTTCGTATTCTTGGCCACTTATCAAGACATGGCGTGCTGAACGGTCAGGGCGTGGTGCTTTAATAACACGTAATTGTTCTGTATATGACGTCATTCATCACGCGACTGATATATGCAACTAGTACGGCAACAGTTTTTAGAGTACGCTTCAAGATTTTACTATACAATGTTTGACAACCAATACGAATTTATTTGATAAACGGCGCACTTAAAGTAACTTTGTAAAACGCAGATTTGTATGTGATTCTGAAATCACTAATGCAGAAAAAGACATTAGTTAATAGTTGTTTACAGTTTTAATGTGCGTATTCATAGGTTCTAAGCATTTACGCGAAAATATTATACGTATCTCAATACTTTTACGGATTTAAAATAAATTGTCTTCCATAAGAAATTAAAAATTTCAGATACTTAAAAAATAAAATAAAATTAAAAAAAAGCAAACATGAATTAAAAATAGGAATTATGAGGTAGACGTTTGGCTACTAGCAATACACTTAAGATTATCGTTTTTACAATAAGTGGAAACCACTTTATTTTCCCAAATTATGTTTGAAAGTATTGTCTCGCTGCTCCGTAACTGAGAGCTGGGAGGAATGGGAGCATTTTAAGAAAAATGCTTTTGACAAATTATATTCTACGGCTAGAAGTTTGTAAACACGGATCAACTATTTCAGACATTTTAATACATTAAAAAATTACTGATGTATAGTTAAATATTAAAATATTAGTTTTAACGAGCAATCACGATAACAATAAGCATGTCCCCCCCCCCTTACATAAGGTAGGAATGATTGCAATTAAAAATTGTGTATGCATATATATATTTTTAAATATTATGGTAAATTACAAACACAATGCATCCCTTATGTTAGTGGCTTACAGACGTATTTGATTCATACAGAGTTCGAAGAATTTTAGAAACTCTTCTCGACACCCTAGTTCATCGCTTTTATTTCGATAGCATGGACATTTCTCGACATACCTGACCTCTCTCTGAGACAAACACATTAGGACACCCTGACAAAACACTTTCCGGTCTAAGTCCGAGCGGGGTGCAATCTTTGGTGAAGATAACAAAACCTGAGCTCCGTTTGGGGTCAAGTTTGAGATAATTTAGCTATAAAACTACGGGTTATATGCGTTTCAATCCTTTTTAGATATTATCTATAAACCTTTTACTTTTAAAAAATATATAAATGGCAGCACCTAGCAGAATTAACTGCAAGCGACGCAATAGAATTGGGGCTTAAAAAAGATTTAGTGGTTAAAAAGGATATTTTCCAACGCGGAACTTTTTTTTAAGTTCTTAACATGCATTTTGGACTATTTCTTACTAAAAAATAATTGTTGTTTTAGTTAAATAGTTCTTTCGTCACGAAATGATATCGTGAAGTATTGAATAAAATTAAAATTACTAATATAAACCTTTTACAAATATTTTTTTAAAAATCAAGAAAAGCGCCAAAAAACCTTAGTCCAGACTGAGATATGCAGTCGAAATAGCTCAGACCTGAAAATGTTAAGTAAAAAAGTTTACTTAACGCAGATGAAATCTATTTTATGTAATACTATACGTTAACGTGCAATAGCCACGAAATAAGAATTTTTTTTTTTTTTTTTTGCTTCACCAGTTAAACCAACTATCTTTTGCCTTGAACTTTACAATAGTATCAAGTTTATCCAAAACTCAAAGTATAAGTAAGTATAATAATTCAGTTATATCCATGCTTTTATGAGCCATATTCTAACAGCCCCTTACATTATATAAAAAATAATGGCTTAGCACTAGAAACAATCGGTATTTAAGCCTGAACTGCTACTTTATGAAAATTTTATTATCAGGTGTATATGAATTAAAAGCAATTATGTTAACGTTACTGAATATAACTAAAAACTTACACTGAAAAGAAGGTTCTTTACTTTTGGTGCTGTGAAACAGTAATCTTTTTACATAAATTCACAGAATTTTGAAGCTATAATGATTTATGACATCATGTATGGTGCCACAATTGTTCAATTTGATGCAAGAGTCATAAATTGAAAACGATGTTTATTTTAAGCATACTTCTAGGTGTTCCCATCCCTCCCTTCGCTTCCTACATCACTGATATCATAAATTTAGCCAGTAATCGTTCTAAAACGCTACTTATGTTCCATTACCGAAGTAGCAGGCTAAGGTTTTGCATATATGCATTTCTGAGCGATATTTTCTTACTTTTTCTCCTTTTCCCCTTTCCAGAATCAAGCTTCTTTCTTAATAAATGATCGGACTCCCATAGAGGGAATGTCAGATTTTGATGAAAATTTAATGCATTTCGGTGATTGATCCCTTAACAGCAGACTTGGTATCCAAAACAGAAATGTCGCAAAGGGCCGGGGGGTATTCGGGAAGGGGAGACTCCTGGGGCTGCTGGCTGTCGAGGGCCCTCGAATTAACCTGTCAAAATATGAGCGAGCAGCACAAAGGCTCGAGTTGATAGTAACAAAAAAACTGGAGACGAGATTGCTTGTCGTAGTTGAGGGATTGAATAAAAAAAGTCTTTTTGTTCATTAATATGCTATGCGGAGAAGTGCTATGTGTTACAAAGCGAAATATTTTACCGATAGAAATTTTGTGCTTTTTCACTGTGAGATTTTTGAAAATTTATTGAGATTTGTCGGTTTGGCAAGGGGGGAACTTCTTATGCGGTGAAGATGGATGTAAATTACAGCTCTTTTCGAAATTTCAACCGCATTGGAAACTTAAATAGAAGCTTTGTCACCGATTTCAAATTGAAGCATGCCAACACAACAATACAAAAATACGAAATCAATTCTGATTTGCTTTTTTTCTGTTTTAATATTTTTTAAAATAAATTTTTAGTAGCTGAATTTACTGCATGCAGTTTTCAAGTCAAAAATGTTTCTTTATTATATTGATTTTAAATATAAAAATATGAAAGTATACTTAAATAATAAAAACGAAATAAAGAAATTAGGGAGAAGATGTGCTGTACCTTATATACATCAATTGTAAAACTGCGTGTCGATTGAATTAAATTAAAAAAATACATTTTTTATACTGGTCGAATACTATCTTCACTATCAAATGTAAGACTTTTGGAATTCTCTATTTCTGCTTTTATTTTTGAAGATTTCGTAATAGTAGAAGTTTTTTACAGTTAGTGCAATTTTAGCTAAAGCAGGTAGATCAATGCTTTCAACTGGAAAGTTCAATCAACGGACATTTTAAGTGATAAATAGATATAAATAAAGAGAGACTTTTAGTTAAAGGATAGAGAGAGCAAAATCTCATCTTCTTGACGTATTAGAACGATTTGTGGTTTTAAGTATTCTTACGGTACACTATACAATGAAACGAAATGTAAAATTACTTGAACTTGTTAGTTATTTTGTTAGTATTCAAAATAAATCTCTTGAAATTATATGTTCTCTTAGAACAGAATTACAACATAAAAAAGAGCAAAACATTATGCGAGTTGGAAACGCGAAACATGTTGAATGTTTGAAGTTGATAGTTTAAAAATATATTAACTTATCACATAGCACATTAATATACCCCCCCCCTCCCCATTCTCTTTCATTGTAAATTTTTTCAAAAATTTAGGTAAAAATATGTTAGATTTGCACAAAAGCAGATATATATGTAGACGTATAAAAGCTAGGGAACTTCCCAACGATGTAATTTGAAGATGACTGAAACTCTGCATTTCTTACTCATTGCGCAATATATGCTTAAAAAATGTTTTGGTAAATTTCTTTGGGGATAGCCAATGAACTTTCCCATATAAAAATGATCATTACGTATTATGCCTATTAACCTTTATACAAAAAGGGAATTTGTAAAACTTCTTCTAGCTCTATTTTTTTTCTTAGCTTGGATTGAAAGTTACAATACTTTAAGTATACTTCTTTAACGCCTGACAGATTTAACATAAAAACACAATAAACATCTTTTTTTTTGAAGGAGGTTGTCTGCATAACGACAAATTATGTCAACGACTATTGTGTAAAATCTGTCAGAGTTTTTATCTTAAACTGTATGTCATTTCAGTTCAACAAGTATTAACAAAGCAATATAGGGTAAGTGCTCCAGTAGTCGGCCACAATGACATAAAACTCCTTATAAATAGTACATTTTTAATTCAAAATCAGATATGACGCATTCACACATTCATGTACCTATCCTCAATCATCAACCAGTGGCAGTTAAATTTTGGGTACTTTTTTTTGAATTAGTAATGAGTCATTTCATTTTGAATGGTGTGCCCGTCATTCTAGATTGCGATTCCTCTTATTTTTCAGCTAAGATGATTCTGTGGCCGACTACTGGAACATTTACTAGTGTTGACAACAGCTTGGATTTTAACATTCTTTTTTAAATTTCTGAAACAAGTAAATGATTCACTATCAGAAAGGTTCATTTTAAAGTTTTACCTTGTTTTTGTTGCTGTATTGATAGCTGAAAGTTCTAGATTAGCCAAGATCTCTTATGCTTATCAACAAAAGATCTCTTAACTGGCCGACTACTGGAGCACTTACTCTATTTTAAAATAAAATTTTTAAGTCAACTACAACTTTTTTAATGAATAGGTGAGAAAACAGGAGAGTCATAATTCTAAGCAGAATGTATAAAGTAAGTAATTATTTTGTGCTTTAAAACAACATTATTTTAATCATTTCCAAAATTAAATTAACTAAATAAATAAATAAAGCAAAGAAGATAAAGATAATCAATAAACCATTATCAAACTCAATAAAGCTAACAGAAAATATTAATTAGAAAAAGATAACACTGTTCTAAATTTTAAACTTCAAACGCTTTTGGAGAGCTAATGGAAAATGTGTTTATCTGAGAAACAGTTTTGAAACTAAATACTGATTTTTTGAAAAGTAGCCAGGGATATCAATAATGTATGAACAATCCGCTGTGCGTTTAAATTAGTTTCAATGTAACAGTAGGCGTGCAATAAACGTGATGTAAAAAGATTGCTTCTACTGTACAATAAGATGATTTTATTAAATTTTATACTACAGCATATATTTTCTGAAAACTAATGATTCAATATGATGTGAATGCAAGAGAAATTAAACTTTCTAACCTTTTTGACTCAGATTCAATTACAGAGGGAGAAATTCAATTAACTTCGTATTACTTAAACGAAAAAAAAAATCATATTGGAAAATTGAAACTTTGTTAAATGACAAATCTTAAAAAGGAGAAGCGCATGCATTATACGAATAGCCTTTTTGTGTTCTAAATGTAAATTATTCATTCTAAAATTGATATTTCTGGAAGTCGCCTCCAAACTAGAAACTTTCCTACTTCCTCTAAATAATTAAGTTACCTTAAAGTAATACGCGCATCAAATAGAAAGAATCGAAATAGAAAATTGAATAAGGAATTTTTCTTTTTGATTTCCGATATTCGTTTGACGACGCGAAGTTTTCCCGCACTTCATTTCGCACTTGATGTTTGACGATAGGAAATGGAAAGTGAATGCGTCCACGGATGGCAGAAGACGAGACAATTATTGAAATGAAATTATCTTCTTCCGCATCAGTTTCTTCTCTTTTCTATTCATGTAAGAGTTTCCCATTCAGTGGAGTGATTTTGTACGTGAAGTGGTGATTCACGTCGTTGAGAAATTTCATTATATTTTTCGAAGTTATGAAAGGATTTTAATTTTCGTTTTGAACGAAATTTTAGGCTGAGTTACGAGTTTTGGATGGGTAAAACTTAAGGGGGTTTGACGTAACATATTTTTGCAGTTGTTTAGATTTACACGTCAGATTCCATCTATGTTTTTCTGCTTCTAGTGTATGATGAAGGCTGGTTTGAAGGAATTGTTTTGTAGTCTTACGCTATGGAATTTATAACACAATTTCACGCAATTAAATTTAATTTAATCCACTTTCTAAGGGGTGGGGAGTAATTATTTCTTCAGAACAAAATGAAAACATTTTTCTTATATATAGGGCGCTAATTCCAATGGTGGGGGAGGGGTAAGTTTTTGAAACCTTTCTATTTTTTATCAATATGCGACATAAATACGTCTTATAATGGTATTATTCAATGTCCTAAATAATTATACATTTTTTAAATAAAAAATTACTTAATTATGCAACGTTTATGAGACTTTTAAGTAGTCATTGGTCATTCTGTTATATACCGTATTAGTTTACAATTTCTGTATTAAATCTAGTGTTCATGTAGAAAGGGGTTATAACTTTATTCTAATGTTTAAGAGGTTCATGAGGGGCGTCGGTGGCTTAGAGGTAGAAGTTTCGCCTTGAAAGCAAAATGTCGCGGGTTCGATTTCAGCCGGCGCCCTGGGTGTTATTCAGGCCCGTCATTTAGGGGGCAGGTGGGGTCAATTGCCCCCCCCCCCTTGACTTTGAGAAATCAATGTATTTACATATAAGTGGGCGTGGTTTTGATGTTTTCCAGTGAAATTGCATTGTATTTGGACCCTTTGCACCCCCCCCCCCTGGAAAAACTTGAAATGACGTCCTTGGTGTTATTTCCTCTCTTTGTGTTGTAAATTTTTCTTGTGCTGTCGTATATGTTAATATGCGACAGGTACGTGTCTTAATAAATCAGGACTTCAAGTTTAGCCAACAGTGCAGCATAGCTAGTAACAAAGGCAATAGGATGCTTGAGTTTATTAATAGATCTATTTCAAACAAGTCTAAGAAGGTTCTTCTGCCTTTATATAGAAGTTTGGCAAAGACCTCATTTGGAGTATGCTGTTCAGTTTTGGTCTCCTTATCTGATGAAAGATATTAATTGATTGGAAAGCGTACAAAGAAGGGCTACAAGGTTAGCAAATAGATTTTCTAATTTAGACTGTGATTCCAGACTTAGAATGCTTAATATGTACAGTCTTGAGCAAAGGAGAGCCAGAGGGGACATGATTCATTTATTTAAATTAATTAAAATGAATGATGTTGCAGGGTTAGATTTCTGCACAGAAAGCAGGACAAAGGGTCATTGTTTTAATCTGGAAATTCGAAAAAATTACTATTTTAGCAGGGTAGTGGGAACTTGGAACAGTTTACCGGAAGAGGCGGTAAGAAGCAATGGAGTAGATGGCTTTAAGAAGGCCATTGATCTTCATTGGGGTCTTTAATTTGACTAGGACCAGCCCAGTTGGGTCCAGAGCCTGCTGCTGGTCGTCACATTTGTATTTGTAATATGAAATTCCAACCTCTCTCGACACAATGGCACTCCTCTTTTCGTAGTATTTGTACAAAACTATGCACACGACAACAAAAAACAACAGAGGTTCATGACAGATTTCCGGATCGTGTCCGAAACCACTGACCTTTATATGATGTATTTCAGTCCTATATATTGCAAAAACGGGACAGTTAAGAAAAATTTGGCACCCCCGTCCCCCGCCACACACACCAGATTCAGCGTTCTTGATTTATATTAAAGCTATGTGTCAATTTATCTGAATTAAGCATTACAAGATCACCTCAAGCATAAAAGTTAGCTTTACAAACAACACAAATGCAAAATTGTTTGAGGCTAACCATAAAAAGTTCTTGTTGGTGTTACAATTTTCAGCATCTCCCAACCCAATTTAAACTGAAATACAATTGAACTGAAGCTCGTTCAAGATTTGGTAAAACGATTAATGTACAAATGGCAGTGTTTACTTTTAAAAAATAAACCAAAGGGGAGATTTGGCAATGTCTATAAACAAGTGGCATAAACAATAGAATTAATCGTGTGCTATATTTGTTTATGCATGCTAAAAAATATTGAAAATGAATGAGAATTGCTAAATTTCTAAAGCAAGCAACGCAAATCCACTTGTGAAGTGCGAGGGATTGAGGGTGATAAAATATATTGGCTCATTAATTAAGAGATTGAAAAAAAACCGTACAATGATAAAAAAGGACGTATATAATTTAGTATATTTTATATTTATTAAATTTTAATGCGTATATAAGATAATAGTACAAATGCATACGAATTAAACCATAGGTAGTTATTTTTTAACACTTTACTGAACATCATAAATATATTTGTGATGCTGTTGGCTATATCATTTAATCTTCTTCCTGTAAGAGACACTAAACAGCACTTTAAAAAAAATAAATAAAATTTGTGACTGTACTTTTCTTTTTCTTGTTAATAGATGACAGTACTGACACAAAAGTATAATATTGCCATATTGTTATTCATAATTTGCTAACAGTCGAATAAAAATAACATGTCCTAAAAAAAATAAGTATTGCATTCATGTGAAGAAGCGTTTCTAATTATTTATTTATTTTTTACTAAGTTTTAAAACCTGATGTTGAATTTTTAAATATGTGCTTTTTTTTGTGAAATTATCACTTACCACTCAAATCTTTCCTCTGGCTTTCTTCTGACTCATTTTAGTACCGCTCTTCCAGTAGACAATCATTTGCTCAAAATAAAAATTAAGCTAACTCTTTTGTACTGATAAGTATACACACAGAATAACTATAAACTATGAACCTTCAAAAGAGCTGTTTCAATCATTTACTAGTGTATGTTTTCAGCATCAAATGGTAATTTCTTGAGAAGTTTACTTCCTTAATTTGATTGAAAGTAAAATTACGCTAAGATTTTTATTACACAAGCCTACGCATTTTCTTACTCGTATCACCTACGCTTGCCTTATACCCTTAGACGAAAAAGCCTTCATCTGTTTTCGTTTACGAAAGCTTTAAAGTAGTCGATTTCATACCACGATTTAGAAACTCCATTTATTTTCCTTCATCCGCTACTGCTTCAAAGGTTTTACCGTGTATAAATATAGATTTGCGTCTAGATATATAATTCAGATAAGACATTTATCACTTTCGTTTTTCCCCCACTCTCAATATGGCCCAAAACTGTAATTTAGACTTTTCAAAACCAAAATAATGATTTTTTAACTGAACGAAAATTTCGCGTAATAAGCGTAATAAATCACTCCGATGTCTTTTAAGATTGAGAAAGTTTTTTTTTTCTCGTTTTAGAGGCGAAATCTATTTTGTAACCGGAGCAGTATTTATTTTTCAAAATGGTTGATTGGGCGATTCGCGTGAGATATCGGTTTCAGTTCTCTTTGAATGATCTAAATTACTTTTGGATATTGGTATTGATCTACCTGCATCCATGCATTCAAGCTTTGTTTAGAGGTAATATATGAGACTAAAGCGTATAATTCAATTGTTTTGATCCATTCATTTCCAGCATAAACTATGTTTTGTATACGTGAAAGCGTAACAAAATCGATTGTGCTTTGATGTATACAGTGTACAAAATAAACTGTTGTTTTTACAATATAAGACTGAAAGCAGAGGTTTCAGTTTAAAATTGTAAAATGCACCGTAATAGACTGTAAAACTAGCTATTTGACAGTTTATTACTGCAAAACTATCAATTTTGCAGTTTAAAACTTCATAATGCACGTGAATAAATTAAAACTATCAATTTTGCAGTTTGTTACTGCAAAGTTAGAAATTTCGCAGTTTATTATCATAAAATTAGTTCTATAACACTGCAAAAACAACAGGATAATACTGGCAGCAGATGTTCCAGTTTAAAACTTTAAAATGCACAGCAATACTAGCAATTTCATATTTTTTTTTACATTAAAACTAGAAATTTTATAGTTGATTACTGTAAAATTACTACAATATTAGCTAGATTGTACTTTAAGAGCAACATTTATTTTTTGCAGTGTAATTACCTGCCGTTTCGTATAGACCAAAATTGCTCAGCTTTTTTTAACATAAGAGCATAATGTTGCATATTGCTGTTATTGTTGCAAGTAAGCATAATGTTGCATATTGTTATTGTTGCAAGTAAGCATAATGTTGCATATTGTTATTGTTGCAAGTAAGCATATTGTTGTTATTGTTGCAAGTAAGCATAATGTCGCATATTGTTATTGTTGCAAGTAAGCATTATGTTGCATATTGTTATTGTTGCAAGTAAGCATAATGTTGTTATTGTTGCAAGTAAGCATAATGATGAATATTGTTATTGTTGCAAGTAAGCATATTGTTGTTATTGGTTGTCTTGTGCGTGCTAAGCTGGTTGCGCTGCTTTTATTTTCCAACTGAACCCTAATTTGGTGTGAAGTCTGACTTCCACAGCAATGCCAGAGGGACCCGTTAATAGCACAAGCAACCATTCACTACACACCATCACATTTACACAAGGAAATGATAAGGACAATAGAGAGAAAGTATTTCCATTCCCTAGCTTGGAATCGAACCTAGAACCTATCCCCACCTGGTCAGCGTTTTCTGACTACTAGACAAAGCGGCCAGCTGTAAAGCGTATTATTAGGGATGCAACGATTAATCAGCAGTGCCCATCAATCGGCCATAATCGGCAACTTTGCCGATTATTAAAAATCGGCAAATTTGGCCGATCAATCGGCGAATTTTTTTCTTAAATATCATTTTTTTAAAGTATACCTTCACCAAGAAACTATGATGGATAATTTAATTTAATGTAAATAAATGTAATTTTTTGCAATCTTTATACTATAACATGCAGTGTGAAAATGCACAGAGGGAAAACAGAACAAATAATTCTTATAGTGCATAAAACTGAATGAAGAATAAAAGACAAAATTCGCATCTGATATTCAAATGACACCATTAGGAATTATTAATTCCTAAACTTTTAAATTGGAAGGCCAAAAAAAAAAAAAAAAATACTCATAATCAGTCAAATTTTGCTGATCAAGAGCGGGAATACATTTTTTACATAAAATTACTTTCAGTATGCAATGAACTGCGATGAAATCCTTTTCTGAAAACATAAGTATATAACATGTAGTACGAAAGTGAAATGAGAAGAATAAATAAAATAACTCAAAGAATTAAATATAAAAAACAAAATCCTTGGTGTGAATGCTTCAATATTGTTCCTCCTTCTTTGAATAAATATGCACAACGTTGCAACGTATTTCATGTGTCGATACATTTATCCTCAGCATAGTGCTTTTAGATTACCTCCAATTTTAAAGGAATAAGGGTATTGAATTAAATGGCTCCTTATAATTGAAAAACAAATTAAAATTAAAAACATTCCTAAATTAGAGAGTTCACAACAGCCTACCCCATTATTTATGGATTTATTTTTTAAATTTTCATGTGTAGTGTGTTGATGTAATTTAATTAAAATGATATAATAACGAATTCAAATAAATTTCATACAATTTTAAAATTATTTTGGAAAAATTCATAAAATGGAAAACATTTTCTCTTGGGAATAAATTGGTAACTATTAATAAAATCGGAATTCAAATAGAAGAAAAAAAAATGGTGAAATTGGAAAAATATTGAAAAATATTTGTCCTCATCATTAATCGGCCGATTATCATCAGCCAAATAATCGATAATCGGTCAATTTGCTTATCGGTGCATAAACCTAGATTTGCTTGTTGTTCGTTCTTTCTTTATAGATTCAAAGCTCCAATCGTTTTTTAGAAACCAATTTCTGACATTAGTTTCGAATTTGCAACAATGATTCGGAATACATATAGAACAATAAAAGTTTTGCTTGTAAAGTTGTAATATATGTGTGCATGTGTGGGGGAATTTTTTAAAATATGTAGTCTTCCGTGATTATTACGCTATTTAATTTCAGTCCTAAACGTTGCGTGTCAGACATTCTCAATTTGCATTCAACCAGAGTATGTAAACTACAGCACTGCAGCATACTGATGCACTACAACATACACTACTTCTAACTGTTCCTGCGTCATTTTTCATTTATTTAATGCATTCGTGCAGTACTGAAATAAAAACAACTTACAATGTTATTCATACGTTTGGAGTAACAATGTTTAAGTTTAATACTCGCAACGATATTCTTGCTTTCAACGAGACACAGTATTCTTTTACTCTCAAAAACTATAATATCTGCCAAATAAATATTAGGAAACGAAATTGAAAATTTTAAAATATCATTTTACTACTTTTTTTACAGATAACTTCAAAAATATAAAACTAAATGGAGAAATGTAATTTTTATTACTTGGTAAGTTTAAATTTAATTTTTAATGCGTCTCTTATGATTTTTTTTTTTTTTTGGTTTCATAGAAAACTATTTTTTTAAGATGTCGAGAACTGATACTTTTTTTTATAGCGAGCTCTCATCAAAAACCTAAAGCTTAAGAAGCGCTTGAACGGAAAGGTATCTCTGTATGGTTAACTTTCTTTTCAAATGCCTATTAGCTGAGATTCTTTACCATGAAAAAGCATGCGTGTAAATTAAGCGAAGAGACGATGCGAGCATGGTTTTCTACAAAACAAATTAAACATGGACCTTATATATAGAGGGGGCTGAATATGGTGGTTTATAAATTCACCACTTTCGTAATATTCTTTAATAAAATCTAGCATATAATGGTACATTTCAATGGCTAAATACTCGGTAGTCAGCTATGCAACGCTTGTGAGACTTTCAGGTAATTCTTAGTTATGGTTATGCTTTTAAACGGCGTTTTAGTTTTCAATTCGTGTATGAAACTCGCTCCGTTACATAAAGCTTATATCCCAATTTAGTTCCCTTATTTATAAGGTGCATGAAAAAAATCGAAACCTGTCGAATACACAGAGACTAACGCCTTTGAAATATACCACAAAGTACCGAATTTCAATTGAGTACTCGTATATCTCAAAAACGGAAAAGTTTCAAATCATTAGACCTACACCTTCGAATTCAGTGCTCTCGATGTACATAAAAACATGTGTTAAATATTTTCTGGTTAAAAACTTCGTAGTGTTATGGAAATAGCAGTGACACTAAACTGTTATTTAAAGAGTACACTGTAAAAAATGGACGTTGTTTTTAAAGTATAATACTGTGGGGAATGCAATCACTTGAACATTAAGATGAATTAATTTATTTAACACTTTCGATGACTATGTACAAATATACAGGGTGTCCACTCCAATCGTGGACCAATAGCTAATTTCTAAACCGTTAGAGATAAGCATATAGTTTATTTAGGAAAAAATCTCCAAATTACGAAAGGAATTTTGGGTCTTTTCAATGTATTTCAAAAAATCAAATTTTGAAAGAGTTACGAAATTTAAATTTTTATACAGATCCCCAGTCCTATCAATCATATTTAGTAAAACATTCTTGACACTGTAACGTTTAAAACTAAAAAAAAATCACTCTTCTACCACAAAAATTGACCGAGTTATGACGTTTTGAAAAATCAAGATTTTGAAGGATTTCGCACACGGTCCCTTAAGCAATCTCTCGATGACGTCATGAAACAATGCAAAATCTTGATTTTTCAAAACGTCATAACTCGGTCAATTTTTGTGGTAGAAGAGTGATTTTTTTTAGTTTTAAATGTTACAGTGTCAAGAATGTTTTATTAAATATGATTGACAGGACTGGGGGGCTGTATAGAAATTTAAATTTCGTAACTCTTTCAAAATTTGATTTTTTGAAAAACATTGAATAGACCCAAAATTCCTTTCGTAATTTGGAGATTTTTTCCTAAATAAACTATATGCTTATCTCTAACGGTTTAGAAATTAGCTATTGGTCCACGATTGGAGTGGACACCCTGTATACATGCGGACTTCTCGTCCTGAGGATAGGTAATTGTTCCAGTTCGTGGTACCGCGGTACCTGCACTAACAGTACGCTCCTGACCGCAGCCAAGCAGCATCAACAGCTCATTTAATGTCTTAACCGCAGTCTCGACAATCTCCAACTCTTCTTCTGTCTTCTGTTCCTTTTGCGCATGGTGCCCTGCGCAGTTACAATTGCAGTTACGCAGCGTCGTAGCACGCTTGATACAGTTGGTGGCTTAGTTAGTGTGGGGCTTAGCAGCTAGCTCCCACAATACAGTTAATTTTATAATAATAAACTGTAAAAATTTCCAATTTCACAATAATAAACTGTAAAATTGCTAATTTTACAGTACCAAACTGTAGAATTGTTAATTTTACAATAATAAACTGTAAAATTGCTAATATTACAGTTTATAGTTTTAAACTGGAACCTCGGCTGCCAGTAATATATTTTTATTTTTACAGTACAATATTGCTGAATGTTAAGGCAATAAACTGTAAAATTGCTGTGAAGTAGTGAGTAACTGTCTCTAAGTAAGGGCTAAGGCAGGAACATGCAATACACCGCCAGGATTTTTGACTCCAACTTGGTTACTTTCGTATTCCATGTTGATGAGTGCAAAATAAGCACGAAACTGCAGTCCATGGATCGAAATTACCGAGTCGGCGGTGCATTGCAAGTAAAATTGTTTTAGTTTATTACTGTCCATTAGGGTGGGGCGAAAAATAAAAAGTTTTTCAGATCAACTTCTAATAGTTGCCAAAAGTTGTCTTTGGTGATAGTTAGCTTTTGTGCAAAATTTGAGAAAAATCGGTTAATATCTTCAGGGGGCGCTGCGATCGCAAAGTTTTACCATAGCTTTGTTATGGATTTTATGGTTAAATATCAAAAAGAATGCCTTTAGCTAGTCTCTTTGCGTTTTTTTTTTTTTTTACTTAAAAGATGTTTTCATGCATTAAAAGTATATGAAATTACTCACAAACATTATTTTTTTTATATATATTTATGTTTCAAAAAAGCACTTTTTTTCACGTTTTTGTTTCTTTTTAAATGCTTGAAATATAAATATATCATAAAAAATAATTTTTTGTGAGTTATTTCATATGCTTTGAATGCATGAATATATCTTATGAGTAAAAAAAAAATGCAATGAGATTAGATAACGGCAGTGTTTTTCATATTTTAACCATAAAATCCCGATAAAAGCTATGGTAAAACTTTGCGATCGCAGCGCCCCCTGAAGATATTAACCGATTTTTCTCAAATTTTGCACAAAAGCTAACTATCACCAAAGACAACTTTTAGCAACTATTAGAAGTTGATCTGAAAAACTTTTTATTTTTCGCCCCACCCTATACTGTCCATTTCACATTTTTAAATTGGAAACTTGGCTGCCAATATTATACAGTAAAAACAACAGTTCCTTTTTTGCAGTGTATAAGTGCATTAACATTTTATTTTTTACAGTCTCCCTTTCGCCATAGGTTTGTTTTTTATGATTAAAAAAAATTTTTTTAAAGTATTTTTAAAATCGATCATTCCTGTCCTCTTCGAACTTTTCAGAGTGGCTTGAAAAATTTTCCAGGTTTCAAAATCAGCGTTGTAGTTTCGAACAATAAAACATCAGTAAATTTAATTAAGTTCTCGAGGGAATTTTTACTTTTCTGCTACTAAATGAAACATGTGCTAAGCATCCATGCAGTTCGCTTCAAAAACAGCAACAACAACAACAAAGATTGCTAGATACAGGACAGGGATTCCTTTCTAATTGCATCATACATACAGTATAAAAATACCTCCAACTGCACTGCAAAAAATTAACTGCTGTTTTTACAATATAATACTGGCAGCGAAGGTTACAATTTAAAACTAAAATGCACCGTAATAAACTGTAATAAACTGTAATACGGTGTAAGCACCGTAATAAACTGTAAAACTAGCATTTTTACAGTTTCTTACCGTAAAGTTAGCCATTACACAGTTTATCGCCGTAAAATTTAGCTGCTTTATACTATAAAAACAGCAGTATAATACTGGCAGCGAAGGTACCAGTTTAAAACTATAAAATGCACGGCAACAAACTAAAATTAGCAATTTTACAGTTTAAAGGTAGATATTTTACAGAATTATACCGTAAAAAGAACATTCATTTTTTAGTGTTTGGTTACATGGGATTTTTCTGAAATTGAACATATTGTTTAAACAAAAAATTATTTTGAACGTGGGTTTTCAAAGTAAAAACAGACTGTATTGTTAGTTTTACAAAAAGGCGATGAAAAGTGTAACATCCATTTAAGTGCAAAGTGATGAGTGTGTGAAAACTAATTGAATGGTTACGAAATTCTGCATTCAAATCAACTTAATACTTTTTAAAAATTTACGAAAAGCATTTGAAAGGTATTTCACGGAAAACCGTTTTTTGACAACCGCTTTGGACCTGATTAAGCAGAATGCGTTCAAAATATCTGATTAGCATGACAGCTTCCACCGACAAGTAGCAAACTGAGATTTTTACACATTCGGAATTTTATGGATTCAGTTGCTTTTCCTATTCAAGTGGGATTTGAAATCAACTCCATTTAAATAGTGTGATGATTTTTTAATGTTCAATTTTTAAAGGTGAAACTGTAAAAGGGCTCTTAAATGTGCATTTTCTTTTTCTTGAATCACTACAATCGAAATATTTTTCGTTAACGTTTTAGAACCGTAGGTAGTGATGGATCACTTAGCTTCACAGCTTCGATCGAAAACACCCCTTCGGAAAACGTGACACTAGGAAAAGAGCTGGAAATATCTCAAAAAGAACAAAACGAAAAAAGAAAAAAGGAATAGAAGAAAGAGAACAAAAGAACGGAATAAAACACAGATAATAATAAAAGAAAGAAGCCGAGGCCTTAAATTCGGTCCTTTCGCGTCGCTTGCTGTCGGCTTATTGTGACGTCAGAGAAAACAATTTGCTGCCCGTGGAACGTGCTTCGTGATTCGCAGCGCCCTCATGCGGAGCCAAAGATAAGCCAATAATCGGGAGGTGGGGTAAGATATAAGGAGCGTTCAGAACAAAGGACTCCCAGTGAGGAAGAGAATGAAGACAAAAGGTGGAATATACTAACCGGGAATGAACAAAAAAAAAAAAGAACGTGGAGCACTCGGAAATAAAGAAGAAAACGAAAAATTTCTATTAGGAAACGGCGGAATTCCCAATTCTGGAGAGGAAGAAGGAAGAATAAATCCTGTTTGAAATGGGATAAAACAAGAAAAAAATCTTTTACGCTCGGAAAATAGTATTTCTTGTTTATAACGATGCGTTGTGATTATTTACTTCAGTTTACTAGATATTGATTGAAATGTCTAACTTATTTGACAACTGTTTTTTTCTTCCTTGTTAATAAGCATTCGAAAGCGCTATGAAGAGCTTTAATCTTGCTACGAAAGAAAATAGACCTAGTGCGATCCTCTGATTAAGCATCCATTCTTTCACGTAGCACCAGAATCGGCGGAATGCCATTACCACGAGACTTTTGACGCCCAAATGCCGCCAGATGGAGGCACCTGGGCTCTTTTTGATGCGAAAGAGCACTAAGATTTAATTTTGCCTAGGGATATTCAAAGCCAAATGAATACACCAAGGGGTCTTTTACATGCCGCATAATCATACGACATAGGCGCCGATGATTTTCCGTGTCTCGAAAATCCGCCGACTGGCCAACTCCGGGATCGAACCCGGGTTATCGGTGTGGAAAGCCGACGCTCTACTACCATGCCACTAAGTCAGCTTTTTTATTTAGACATGAAAGGCATGATTCTCACGAATTTTAGTTAACAAACAATTTTGTTATTTTAGTTTTAACTTGCTATGTAATACATTGTTATGCTTTTTTCTCACGATTATATTTCGGAAACAACAAGCTAAAATTTTACATATCATTCTGATTTAGCACAAATGCTATAATTTCCTCACAAAAAAAAAAAAAAAAAAAAAACTGAAAGGTGAAGTACTCACGTTTAAAAAATGTTTACATTCGTTTCACTGCATACCCTCAAACCTGTTAAAGAATCTTTCGCACAATAAAAAAATATATATATATTCAAAAGGAATTTTTATAATACAAATTCATTATTTCGTACCAAACTCGCTTAACTTCTTAAAAACGAAGCCTCAATTGGAAACAAAGAAAAACAAATTTTACTCAAAATTTGATAAATAATGCACCAACACGACTACAAAAGTTTTAGAACAACAGAAACAATATCTCAATGAAATACTTCACAACATTTATTTACAAACAACAAAGAAACGCACAATCTCCAGGCAGCCTGAGAAAGACACGAATTTCAATTACACGTGCCATAAAATGTCTCTAATAATCATGGTTAGGGCCCAGCTTAACATTAAATGGTCATTAAATCCTGCCTATGAAACTGTCTTATTTAATTCGAGATTTTCAGCACTTTTTCCCTGAGAGCAGTTATCGTTTAATGACATAACTCGTTGCCATTAAAATACCATTAATCTTCATCAAAAATTGCAATAGGCAAGTTACCTACGCTAAAGATATGCTTTCAAAGAAAAGGATAAGGGTGGAATGAAGACTCCACCCTCATCTTACCCCCCCCACCCCCCTTCGTTCATAAAGGTTGAAAGTTGTTTCTAATTTTAGTTTGAAAGTTGCCCATTACACAGTAGCAGGTAGGAGTAGCCAAAGTTTCACTCGTTTGCGAAGGTTAATGTTCAGAAACTTAGAAGGAGAATGTTAAAAAGAAGTTACATTGATGCGTCTTTAAATGCTTCAGTTTAAGCGGTTTATGATAGATTTAAATGTTCCTTTGGAGCTGACATTTGATGTTATAAATATCTCTACTGCTGAGTTCCTTTATAACCAAAGTATAGTTACGTGAGAAAGTATATAATATATATATTTCTTTGATATAAATGGTAACTAAATATACTTTGAAAGTTTCAAAAATAAGAAATTGTTTCTTCTTATCTTTCAAATTTTCAGATATATGTACTTTAATTAAATACATACGTCTAAAAGAAATCACACCTTGATATGTTGCTTGCGTCACTTAGGGTAAAATCTAAGCTTTCACTTTTCTAAAACCTGTGCTCGCTGCGAAACTCGCGAAAAACTGCGTAATTTGCGGACCTTTTTCAGTTTTCCCTTTGTAACTCCTAAACTATGCAACTTTTGATGATGATATACACATGTAACTATTCATTTTAAAGAAAACTAAATTTGCAACCAGGCAAGCTCAAGTTGCTTTCTGTGGGACCAATAGTTTAGGAGATATTGTGCTTCAAAAATTGGTGATTTTTTGCGAAAAATGAAAAAAAATGCTTCGATCACGTTTTGGACCAAATATCGACATAAAGTCCTATTCTACAAGACAGAAAATTGAGCTGTAATTATGATATATTTAAATAGCTTTCATTTAAGTCAAAATGGAAGTCTGTAAGTTCAATCTTTCATCTACAATTGCGAAAAGACAAATATTCAAAAAGTTTAATTTTTTTGAGAAATGAGAAAAAAAAAAATCTAATAAGAATAGGAGGACACTGGAGAGTTATAAAAAATGCATAGAATGGTATAAAAAGGGTAACCTTGTACTAAAATATTATTTTAATAAATAAAAAAAAACCTTACAGGTCAATTCCACTCATTTTTTTGCTATTTTTATGATGGTTCTTGTTGGCCGTGGTCTTATCCAGACTTTTTTCAGATTTTTCTTTATTATTCCTAAGCTATGTAACTTTTGATGATAAATGTGAATGATGATAGATTTTAAAGAATACATAATTTAAGCTCAAATGGTGCTTTGTAGGACCACTAGTTTAATAGATATCGTTCTTTAACAATTTGTCATTTTTTGCAAAAAATGAAAAAAAAATATGCTTCGATCATATTTTAAACCAAATATCGACATAAACTCCTATTCTATATCACAAAAATGGACATGTAATTACAGTATATCTAGTCAGCTTTCATTTAAGCCCAAAAAAAAGTCTGTGGGTTCAATATTTTTTTTTTACAATTGTGAAAAAACAAATATTCGGAAACTTTAATTTTTGGAGGAACGAGAAAAATCGTTTTCTAATAAGCATAGGAGGGCACTGGACACCAGAAAAATGCATAGAATGGTTTAAAAAAGTCGTAAAATATTATTTTCATAATTTAAGAAAAACCTACAAGTTAATTTAGCTCAATGTTTTCCTTTTTTTTTTCTTTTGAGGTTCCTTGTTAGCTGTGGTCTCCTCCCGAAGTTGCAGAAAAGGAAGATAGTCTTTGTTCTGTCTCAATTTGTTCGTCTAGCGAGCACAGGTTTTAGAAAGGTGAAAACTTAGATTTACACTCCCCTAAGTGACCCAAACAACATATTAAAAATTCAGAACTACATCGCGGTTTGCGATTTTAATGTCTAATATGACTGGACTAATGTACTTAGTTATGTTTCTTTAATCAATACCGATCGTTAATTAATTAAAAAACATAATTGTTCCTTAGCAATTGTCAAGCAGTGTATATGCGTAAAACTGCCACATTTTTGCAACTGGATCGAGCAAGACTCTTTTCTTTATTAAAACACATTATTTTCATTTTCAATAAAAAAATTGAATATTTATTATTTGATAAATGAAATTAAATGATATATACATTTAATTTAATATTATCCTGTTCTGAGGTAGTCAAAACTAACCATTTAACTTTTTACTTAAATACCAATTAAAACAACAGCATAAATTGTTCCATAACTTTTAGTCCACATTACCAAAAAACATGTTCTGTGAAGTTTATACTACAAAGTATATTTTTAAATTCTATGAAAACTAACTAACGTTCCTTAATAATATTTTCAAAACATGCACATGACAAATTTACATAATGTCTTGACACTAAGCACTTTGATCTGTAGAAGCCCTTTCGTTCCGTACTTAGCAAATATGCAGACACGACTAATCTTCTAGAAGATTACGGTCCGCTACGTTCATCAACAGGTCAAATTCAGCCTCTTAATTCATTTTGAAATGCACTGTTAAATCTCTAAGCTGAAATACTAATTGTATAAGGAATTAATTTAATCCTGCTGAGCTGGTACGATATAAGCTTCTTTTGTTGGCAATTGCTTTTGTGTCGAAAGGAGATCAGCGGACCGTGCAACTCCTTATTTGAAACTTAGCTCACATTAATTTACCGGGAAGTATATAAGAAAATGAAATTTAATGTTAAGATGAGTTCATAAAAAAGGAAAAAAGAAATTCAAACTTGTACATAAAACTATTTTAAAAGAGATACCATTCAAAACATTCTAAGTTATTTTTATTGCTATATACATGTAGAAGTAAGGCATTTGATTATATTTTATTACGGTGCATTGTTTTATTTTTATTACACGAGCATTTCAGAGGCAACATAACTAGTGCAGTATTCCTTAAATCAAGTAGCTAAAATATTAACAAAAAATGTTAAAGTCGCATCCTTTTTAACTAAAGTGTAACCCAAAATTAAAATACGAAAATAAACTAAAAACAAAACCTGCTGCATGATTTTTTGGGCTTAAAACATTCGTAACCATATTATATACTGCATTAAAAAATGGTAAAAATATCAACAAGTTTTTTAGCTCTTTATTATATATTTCGCTATGAATTGTCTGATTCAATTTAACACGAGAGTTAAAAGTTAACAATTTGATAAAAGTATTGGATACCGAAATGCTAAAGGCGATAAATTTCGTGTCTGTACAAACAATTCCCCTGCGAAGATGAAACACAAATGAAATATATTTTTTGTTACACACTTTCGACATCACCGAAAATTTTCGGAACTAGTTTTCTCAGAGTTGATCCTTTATGTTGCAACTTAAAACAGTAGTTTAAACTAGTTGTATCGGAGGTGGTCGGAGTCGGAGTCGACATGTTTTTCAGCGACTCCGACTCCGTCGGTCCAAAATCAGTTCGATTCCGACTCTTCGATTCCGACTCTTCGATTCCGACTCTGCAGCCCTGATTATACTGTTGTTTTTACAATATAATACAGCTAATTTTGAGATAATAAACTAACTAATTCTACAAATAAACTGTAAACTTGCTGCTTTACAGTAATAAACTGTAAACTTGCCAATTTTAAAATTTATTACTGGGAATTTTAACTTTAAAATGGAACCTCTATTGCCGGTATTAGACCTGTAAAAACAACACTTTATTTTTTGCAGTGCAGGATCTCGATTTTCTTCACCACTAAAACGAGTTTTTAGTTTTAGTATCGGTGCTCAGGCTCTACTCTTTTTACACGATAAAAAGTTCACCTTGATCAATTAGTTTTTCTTGTTATTGCTAAGTTAGAGTTTTTTAAGAGTTTATTCAATTTCACTCTTATTTAATGCATGCTATTAATAATGAAAAGCAAGGCGGAGAAGCTCGCAATGTAGAGCCGATTTGGAAAAAATACAGAATATGTAGAAAAGCAAGTTGTTTTTACATTCAAAGGAGAATGGAAAAGTGAAAGAGAAGATAATCACGGTACTGTGTGTCTGGATTTCGTAGGTACATTTTTAAATAACCTTGGGGGTGAGCACTGAGCAGTGGACAAAGTGTCAAAGTGCCTCAAATAGGCTCATATGAATTGACCTGGTAATGAAAAAAAAAAGGAGCATTATTTGGTTGAAGGTTAAACAAATAATTTAGAAAAAACAAAAAAAGAAAAAAAACAACCGTTTCCTTGTAGTGTTTTCATTGCTCTTCATAACAGGAGACATCCAGTGTAAGCAATATTTTTTTACGAACTTTAAAAAGGATAACTGCAGCAGAAATTTGTTTATCCGGCCTTCGTTATCCCAAATCTCCGTAAAATTCGGATAAATTGTAGGTTATTTTAAAAATGTATACTAACAAAATAATATTTTTAAAAGAAAGCTAAAAAGAATGTAAGTATAGTTACAGCAAATCATCACTTTTAATTACGATTAAATAGTTAAAACAGAAGATAGTGGACAAATTATTTGCCAACAATTGATCAAAAAAAAAAAAACAATTTTTATTGCTTTTAATGCTTTATAAACCATTCTACACTACTTTATTTTGAAACTTTGAAACATTGTTTTCTGTTATAAAAATCGATATCGCTATCGATATCGATAAGGATACGTATCGCTTATTGCCCATAATACACGGATTATCCGGTTTTTTGCTCATTCGTATTGCCTTTAGTCCCAATAAGACAGTATATATGCTGCTGTACTGCAAATAAAATTTAAAGCTAAGACTATAAGCTTTTAAACTCATATGATCCCAATCCAAGAACATGAATTCCATTATAAAACACAATATTATAACGTTATCTCCACTCATATCAACCGTGAGTGACAAAAACAAAAGGCACCCCACGTCCTCTAATTTATTACAAAAATGTCATTTCTAAACGTTGAATTACAGGCATCCACGTGTAACCGCTCTTTCTTTTCCTTCCTGCCCTCCCGTCATCTCTGAGTCAGTAATAGGAGCCGCCGCAAGCCGGCACCCAGGCGGAAATAACTCTTCCGCCTCGCTTCTAAAGAGCTCATTTCCGCGTTTCAACCTGGGCGAGCCGACATTTGAGCCTGCTTCCGAAAACTGGATTCATACTTTTTAGCAATATCATTATGAATGAATTATTTACCGAGCTGGGGTTTGAGTCCCGAATATTGGGCCAAGTTTGAGTAAAAGGGAATGGACCTACACAGAAAAAATGAGTGTTGTTTTTACAGTATGATACAGCTATTTTTACGGTAATTTTACAGTAATAAAGTGTAAAATTTCTAGTTTCACTGTTTATTACTGTGCATTTTACAGTTTTAAAATGGAATCTCTGCTGCCAGTTTTTTTACTGTTGTTTTTACAGTATAATACAGCTTATTTAATGGTAATAAACTGTAGCATTGTTAATTTTACAGTAATTAACTGTAAAATTGCTAGTTTTACAGTAATATTTTAAAATAGCTAGTTTTACAGTTTATTACCGCGATTTTACAGTCGCGCTTACAGACACTGCAGGCACGTGTTTCGGTGTTTCACGGAATCCCTTTTTAGCCTAGTTTCCCGTTAAAAATAAAAGAAAGATGAAAAAAGCATTAAAAGTGACTTAATGAATCTAAAAAATATCGCCAAGTCCGAAAAAAAAATCCAAAAAGAAATAAAAAGGTAAAATAGATAACGAAAAATTAAAATTTGGAAAGTAGGGTTTTGAGATGGGGAATTTGTGTGTCAGTCGGTTGGTCTGTCTCTTCCCCCTAATAACTTTTGAATGAATATTCTGATTTGGCCTAGCTTTTTTTGTTGGAAAGATATCGTCGAGTACAGCTCATTCCCATATTTGGTTTTTCGATTTGAACAGTTTTTGGTTCAACTTTGAACCGTTCAAACAACCTGTCCCGCGATGCTAACTTTTTAGTGAACAGTCCGATTTGAACAAATTTTTTTTGTTCGAAAGAACTTATTAAGGATACTTCATTCCCGTATTTATATTTCCAATTTGAACATTTTTTGTTCAACATTGAACCGCTCAAGCAAGCTGTCGCCCCTAATAACTTTTGAGTGAACAGTCCGATTAAAAAAAAAGTTTTTTTTTTTCTTTCGAAGGATCTCAGCAATGATACTTCATTCCCGTATTTACATTTCCAATTTGAACATTTTTTCGTTCAACATTGAACCGTTCAAGCATCCTTTCCCCACCTAATAACTTTTAAGTGAACCGTTCGAATTGAATTAACTTTTTTTATTTGAAAGATCTCGGAGAGGCTCATTCCCATGTTTCGCTTTTTGATTTAAACCATTTTTCATTTAATATTGAACCGTTCAGAAAAAAAAATATCATTAGAGCTTATGGAGAATTTAAGTTGAATGTTGATCCTGAACTTAAAGACGGATTTCCTTCAAACTAACTTCGTATTTCTGAATAATCTTCTGTGAGGACTCAGGTTCCGACTCCGCAAACATGGCGGAAATGCGGGGTCAGAAAAAAATTACTGACTGTGCAGACGATTTTTGTTTATTTATTTATTTGTTTGTTTTATTTCATGTATTATCATTTTTTTGGCAGACGATTTTTTTGTTACAAAATTTTTTCATTCACGAGAGCATTTTATTCTTTATTTACATTTAACAGCTGGCAATGAATTAAAAATGAAATTCGAGACATTTTATGAACGAACGAGTTTCTTTTTCTTTCTTTGATAAAATGTGTTTCGATGTTCTTAGTATTTTTATTTTTTTTTTAAACGATCGAGGAATTTTTCTACGGAAGAACTATATGATTTACATTCTTTAAAAGGTGCGACAAAACTTTATTCGTTTATTTACTTTTTACGTGTCGATTTCATCTGATGAGAGGGGTATATTTTGCTTTTAGAAATCAGCTTTAAGTGCTAAAAAGGTATGTTTAACATAATTTTCAGTCTCAGATAAGAGATAATATTGATCAGATGTTAGAATACCGATGTCGATGTACAGGAAAGTAGGCTTGTTTAGTTCTTGACAGAATTTCTTGTTCAATGCAGAGAAGTGAGCTTTTGGGTGCAAAGAAATCCTGAAAACTTTTTAGGTTTATTTTCTTCTTTCGCAGTCTTTGGATGATTTTACATCCAAAAGCTAATTTTTTGCATTAAAAAAGATTTCCTTGAAACCTGCGAAGCATTTGTCTGCAGTTTCGTTTCGTTTTCTGACTTTCAACGCTGTCTTATTTCGTGCAATAAGTTATGGCCCATAAGCCAGGGCAAAGTACTAATTATACCATAAATAGAATCGTTTTTTCAACTTCCAGACATTCCAAGCACACACACACACAAATAAATAAATAAATAATATAATAAATAATAATAAATAAATAATAAAAGAAATAATTTAAATAAAAAATGAATTCATGAATATTTTTTATTAAAAACTCAGAAAATAATTAAAATTAAAAAAATAAATTAATAAATAATTTCAATAAATAAACAAATTAGTTTTAAAAAGTTCCCCTCAAAAATTGTAATGGCAATTAACTTTTAATAGCCACAATCAACCTGTGGGCGCACCAGACGACAATAGTTGGCGCGAGTGTTACTATTAGAGTTTATGTATTTACGACTTTTATACATGTACTTTGATAACACTCCTAATAGAGTATTTGAAATACACAAATGAACTCATAAAAAGCAGTTTACCAAAGAAATAATAAACCCGGTTTGAAAAATATGCGATATAAACTTTTCAATTAACGATTTTCGTCGATGTTAAGAATATTGGAGGTCATTATTTCAAAGCATTACGCAATTGAACGAATGTTTAGCCCATTACATCGAATGAATACGTTTTAGATTTAGCTTTGCCTTACAAAAAAAGAAATAAAAGTCTACTGCTTAAATTACTCGAAAGATTTCAGAAAAGACTCGTATAATGAGTTTTCTTTTTGCCTATTTCAAAAAAGTGAAACTTTAGAAATTGAGATGAATATTTCTTTCTTTTATTTGATTGTTAAGGAAAATTTGAGAAACGGCAAAAAAAGAAAAAAAAAACTAATTGCAATTTTCAAAAATGATAGCACGACTTGTTATCTCTACTGAAAGATGATTGGATTTTTTCTTTCATTTTAATCCGTCCAGTGACGGTTTTTAACAACTATCATGCATATGCACAAACTACTTTAAATATACAAAATATTGCGATGGATTTTTTCTCTAAAACGTCATTACTCATATTATCATTAATTCTGCTAGTTTAAGAAAGCTTTAAACGCAAACTTAATGACTTGATGGAAAACGATTGCATTTTTAAAATTGCATAGTAAAAAAAAAAAATTACATAAAGTGTGCCATTGAGCTTGGGGGGGGGGGGGGAATGGGCACCCCTGATTGTCGTCTCCAGGTCTTATAAGGTATTAAAAAGAAGGAAATAAAAAAAATTATCCCTTTATTTATTTAATATTAGTTTCTCCATTAATAAATTTGCATTAATATTCAAAGGTCCATTTTTATGTTTATCTTCCGATTAAATTTCACCTTTCTTATTTTAAAAAATATTTCAATTTTCACCAGTTGTTGTTGAAAAGAAAAATATTAATATTATACATTTTCAAGTGGAAAAGACTTCATTTTGCTATGAGAGAAATGTTTTTTAATTTTAAAAAAACGAAACTAATTTGACTCTTAGCCAATTTAGAAAACTATGGTGTATGATATCAAGTCTTCTATTTTAGTATTCAAAAAAGTAGGCTTGTTTAGCTCTCTACAAATGTCTTGAGCTGTCACTTGTGGAGAAAATATCCTAAATAGGCAATGAAACAATGGCAACCGAGGGAAAGATCTCTTTCTCCAAGCTTTATTTTCGTTCTATCCTTAATGTTGGCTATCGAGATTCAAGAGTACCTTCGCAGTGAAAAGATATGTACAGAATTTCCAAATGGCGTTGCAGATGAAGAGGAAAAACATGATCGGGCATAAACATGTTGTAAAGATTATCTTTTTCCTCCTGTTAAAAGTTAAATTCATTCTAAAATTTTTAACGTAAGATTAGAACAGACCTTTCAAGTTTTAAAACTCTATATTATTAAAAACTCGGGTTTTTAACATTTCGGGTTTTTGTTTGAAAGCGTGACGGTACAATCACACCCGCAACAAGTAACGTAACTGTATATGGTACAAAAAAAAAAAAAAAAGGTCATAGCCACACCTCTCTCGGAAACACATAAACTTACATTGTGTCAATTGAAAATAAAGCAATATTTGAGTATTTTTCTAAGAAAAAAAAGGTAGGTTCAACTTGGATAAAAGTATTATATAAATTTGCGAAAAATTCCTTTTAACGATTAAAGATGAAGCAGTAGTTCCATAATATTTAATTTCTTGTTCAACGAAGTAAACTAGAAATTATTCAGCAGAAAGGACTAAGAAAAAAAAAATAAATATTTTCACTTAGAAGTATTTTAAGGGAAAGACTAGTGACTGATTTTAATACAAAAAAATAAGTGTTGTGATTACAAGTCATAACAAGTCATTTAACATCTAAAAGCTTTTAACCCGAGCATCTAACTTGTATTGCTGAAAACATCACTACCTAACACAATCACTAAATTTATTTAAGATTCGGACATCTTGTCATTTATTAAAACCCGACTCAACAAGTTTAATGGTACCGCAAAACAACAACAAAAAAGTCCCATCTTCAAGAAATTATGACGGTAATGACTCATGGTAAGCATATACAAAAGACCCGTCTCAGATTTATAGTCAAAACAAACTATTCTACAAAACATCGCAACACGATTCCAAGGCTTTGACAAACCTCTCGATTGTTAAATAAATCAGAAAAGATAACCCAATTCCGCGATTCTGGACGGCATACTTTAAGTACTCGGGGCATTATTTACATACTGAATAATAGTAATATGACATGCAGAGAAATTCAATTTTACATCCTAGTTTCGGCGCTCGAAGACCATTATGTGCCTGCGCTATTTTATGGACATGAAGGGGGAAATAAAATAAAAAATAAATGCTGAGTTATAAAGACGTTGTAAAAATTTAAAGATAAGCACCGAATAGGAAATAACTCATCCGTGAAAAGGAGGAAAACTGAAACGGCTTTATGATTTTTCTTTTTTGTGCTGTGCTTTTCATTATGTTCAGAGTCGATGTATTTATTTTATTTCTATCAAAACTGAAGTGAAGGATAAATTGCTAAAAACAGGTGGGGATTTTCGGGCTGGAAAAATAATGTTTATTAATTGGTTATATGTTGATACAAGTACTTCTTTTTTCAAAAGAATTTTCTTAAATTTAATTTTTTTTTCAGCATGTCGAAATTCGATTTCCATACTACAAGAATAGAACGG
Source organism: Uloborus plumipes (assembly GCA_038373865.1). NCBI lineage: Eukaryota > Metazoa > Arthropoda > Arachnida > Araneae > Uloboridae > Uloborus > Uloborus plumipes. Next base: position 23,919 of record JAXGGA010007715.1, on the reverse strand, counting down.
CAAAGTGAAATACAGGATTATATTAGTCCTAGTAAAATACAGTTTATTTATATGTTATTCAACTTGACGCTTTAGTTACCAAATATGTTTAAATACAATAATATTTCTACAATATTAGCTCTAAAATATTACTGGTTTTTCAGCAGTGAAATTAAGTTTTTCAATAAAAGTGATTTTTTCTCTTATTATTATATGGACGTAGTAAATATTTTTTCCATGCAATGTCATCTTTGAGTTGTTGCCTTTATCTCCCCCACCCCTCAAAAAAATAAATGAACAAAGAGAATAAATATTAGATTTCTGTTTAAAAGTTAATGAACAAATTGGGTGACTTTACTTTGGGGTACAATAAAACACTTTTAATCGGGTACACTGAAACATATTTCAATGCATCTTAAGGTAGTGTGTCACTGGTAAGTATAATATCACTGGCATAAAATAATACATTACTGATTGTTACTAATACACGTTTTGGCCTTTTACTTATTGGTGACATCTTACATTAACGTGCAATATCACTATTTAGATATTTTTTGAGACATGTTTTTCTTCACTATGCTCATTTAAGAAGTTCGTACCTACAACTAGAAATGAAAATTGTTAAATATTTTAATGATTATTATTTTTTAACTAATTTAATCACTTAAATTTTAATATGTTAAATTATTTAGAGCAAAATATGTTGGCACAAATATACTTCTTCTTAATAGGTTTTTTTTCTATAATATCTGAACAAAAAAATGAATTGTTAAGAACAAGTGTGGTTTTCACTCTCGAAAGTAAAAAGTTTATTACTTGGTTTCGGCTGATACAAGTAAAATGTTATAAACAAAAACAAGTATTAAGTAACAAATTAAAAACAATTGATCTCAACTGCCAAACTTAATCCGAAATCAATCTCGCGGACCAAAACAGATTGAAGATTTAAATACATTTATTTCCCTTATAGATAACATAGGAAAATATAGAAAAGGAATGATAATTTCAACTATAAATTGCTTTGATCTGAAAAGCAGAATCAAGAAGGGCAGTAGAAAATTCGTTAAAAAGTTTTCCTCCTATGCAGAAAAGTACTAAACCTACTTTATTTGCCACTAAATGAAAAATAACACATAAAATTTAAATCTCTGATCTCCTTCCGTTTGTCTGCCAACAATGATCAGCTACTAATAACGTAAACGGCTCAGATATTTGCTTACGGTTTAAAAGAAAGAAAAGGTTATAGAAGTTAAGTTCTGAAAACTTTTCAGTTTCTTACAAATTTCATTAAATGTAAAATTTTAAGCTCTTAAGTGGTACGTTTTCACTATCAAAATTGCTAATTTTCATGGACAACATATATCATGGTATTAGATATTGTCATTTTTAAAAACGTTCTTGTATTGAAACTTGATTTGGTTTTCTGTGATAGCTTTTTACTGTCAAGAACAGATTATCAGTGTCGTTATGCAGGTAGAATATTACCAATATAGTTGTCCCTTAAAATAGAATAAATGTCTCATTATATCACTTGTCCCGCTTTTCCCAAAATGTTTGAAATGCCAAGTAATTTTACTTTCATAAGCAGAAGAATAATCAAATGAAAAAGATATAAAAGTCAATAAGATAATTGAACTCTTATAAAAGAAGAAATGAAAAAAAAAGAGTATATTAGTCAAAATAATCTACTCAAACGATATTAGTTGTAAAAACGATTAAACTTTCTTTTTTCGTACGTTCTCGCCGTCTCCTTTAAACACACATTTCCTTTTGAATGATGAATTGCACATGCTCTTAGATTTCTTGTCACGAATTCATAAAACATGTTTGGAGTGCTTAAGTACACGGAAGAAAGATAGAGAACAAAAATGCTGATGCCAAAGCAAGTAAAATATCACAAAAATGAATCTTCCTTTCCCCATATGGAATTTCAATCTAATTTCCTCCGAAAAGTATAACTTAATTACAGAGACAGCTCTTCGCTTTTTTTTTTTATTCTGTAGAAAGTATAAGAAAATAAATTAGGAGTGTGTGTTTAAAACGCTGCTCACAGCCGCAAACGTGGCTTGAAAGACAATAGTCGAAAGATCCGTATACAGATAATTTCCGCGAATCAAACTTTTGTGTGTGAGTGTTTTAAATAACGTCGAGAAATTCCTGGTAGAACATTCTTGGAATAATTTCCTGAAATGGAATTTTATTCTTTCTTTTTGTGTTGATGAATGAAAGTGATTTAATTAAATTACTAAAATGAAAATATGTAAAAACAATTATTTTGCCATCAGTATTGTAATTAACTGGAGACTAAAATATGCAAAATGTCATAAAAATGGCTCATTTATTTTATTTTTTTACATTCAGAGATGGATTTACATGTTAATAATTAGTTTGGATTTAAAATTCATATTTGTGATTTAAATAATATAACTTTAAAAAAATAACTCAATGCACTTTTGAAAAAATGTTTAAAGCTTAAGGCAATGAAATTTTTTAAATGTTCTAATTGTTTCATCTCAAAAATTATTTTTGAACTATTCTCACATATTTCCCTCTGAAAATATCCGTAAGAATGGATTTTTTTTAAGGACTTTGCATAAATTATTAGTTGAATTTGCTTTTTTTTTTTTTTTTAGATTTTACTTGAACTACCCTTATGAATTTATATTTTTGGAAATGACTTAACCTAAATTTTCGGTATGAATTAATAACTTTTTTTTTATTTCTCTCCTATTATATTTTATTTTCTGATGCATACATTGTATGTTTTAAACTAAGTGTTCTTGTAGAGTCTTTTTCTCTGAAAGTATTTAAAAGTTTGAACAGGAATGCAGATACCTTGTAGACCTGATGATTCGCATTCAAAACATGTAGTTTATCAATAGTTTATGATAGAGTAAATTTCTAATTTACACTCCAAAAAAAAAAAGCTTCAGTCGCGAGATTTCATAATGAACTGCTGAATTGCGAATCTTTAAAAGATAGACTAGTAAAATAGCCTCCTGAGATTCAGTAGTAAACGTACTACAGTTAGAATTCCCAATTACATCACTTTGAACTTACGAAACTTACTATTCAATTTAGAAATTAGTTACTTGTATATTGGCGCATGTTAGAAAATATTCAGTTAAGGGGTTACAGTACCTTTCTAACAAATTTCTTTAATTTAAGTGAAAAAGTTAATTCTTTGATATATTTGTTTCTGCACTTGTTTAAAAATCAATAATTTATTTTCAAACATCAAAAATTTTGAAAACTTTTTTTGAAAATTTGAAAAATGTAAGAAAATTTCAGTTTTTTTAAAACCCTAAGGCTTTTTTGTTTCTGCACTAATTTTAAAATTTCTTTTTGCGAAATGATCACAAGGAAAACCTCAACAAATCTGTGCATTCATTTTCTTATATTTTGATTAGAAAATATTTTGTGACCTTTTATGTAAAAAAATCTTAGAAAATTTTGTTCTTCGAGGTTTAACAAACTCTAAAAATTTTTGTAATTTATAAAACGCTTATTCAATGCACAGTTTTGTTAAATATATTATCCTGAATGCAAAAAATATTGCTTTAAAGTTATATCTTTAATAGAAAAAATTCCTTAGCATTTCTAGTAACATAGAAACACTAAAAACTGATCACCGAGAAAAAGCACTTTAAAGTTTGGCTTTTCCATTAGAACACATAGCATGTATGCCCTAAAGTCACTCATAACTTTTTAAATAATTTAGCTAGAACAATGCTGTTTTTTTCTGAGTGTTTTAAATAACTTTTACTTTTGAAATAAGCAATAAAATTTTTTTTGGTCTTTTGGTCATTTTTGAGGTACTGTAACCCCTTAAGTTAAATTTATCAAAAACTAAAACTCGGGTCAAAATATTAATATTATGCTTTACTGTTATTCATGTTTACAAATGTAGTTAAACCCGCTTAATTAAGCAAAGCAATTTTTCCACGAAAAAATATTCTAATGAGCGAGATAATCTATTACAACGAAAGAATACATTACAACCGTTTGGCGCATTGAATCTGTATTATATTACGCGCAATATTCTTTTAACCGATATTCTAATAAGCGGACTCGACTGTATATGTAAAAAGTGAATAATCTGAAAATTTTTAGTTTACGTGTACTTTACTCATTAAACAAGAAGTTCTGTCAAGAACTAAACGAGCCTACTTTCCCGTACATCGACATCGGCATTCTAGCATCTGATCATTATTCTCTTGATCATCTGAGACTAAACATTATGTCAAACATACCTTTTTAGCACTTAAAGCTGATTTCTAAAAGCAAAATATACCCCTCTCATCAGATGAAATAGACATAAAAAGTAAATAAATGAATAAATGAAGCTTTGTCGCACCTTTTAAAGAATGTAACTGTTACAGTTCTTCCGTAGAAAAATTCCTCAATCGTTTTCAAAAAAAAAAAAATAAATAAATAAAAGTACAAAGTACATCAAAACACATTTTATCAAAGAAAGGAAAAAAAACTCGTCCGTCGATAAAATGTCTCGATTTTCACTTTTAAACCGTTGCCAGTTGTTAAATATAAATAAAGAATAAAATGCCCTCGTGAATGAAACACTTTTGTTACAAAAAAAATCGTCTGCCAAAAAAAAAAATAATAGTAATAAATAAAATAACACAAAAAGAATAAATAAACAAAAAATCGTCTGCACAGTCAGTCATTTTTTTCTGAGCCTGCATTTCCGCCATGTTTGTGGAGTCGGAGTCTGAATCAGAGTCCTCACAGAAGATAATACAGAAAAGTACTTTACAAACATTATTTATCAAAACCATTTTTTTTACAAAGTTAGTTTGAAGGAAATCTGACTTTAAGTTCCAGGATCAACATTCAACTTAAATTCCCCGTAGGCGCTAATGTTAAATTTTTTTCTAAACGGTTCAATATTGAACGAAAAATGGTTCAAACCGAAAAGCGAAATAAGGGAATGAACCTCTCCGAGATCTTTCAAACAAAAAAAAGTTTATTCCATTCGGATGGTTCACTCAGAAGTTATTAGGTGGGGAAAGGTTGCTTGAACGGTTCAATGTTGAACGAAAAAATGTTCAAATTGAAAATTTAAATACTGTAATGAAGTATCCTTGCTGAGATCCTTCGAACAAAAAAAAAGTTTATTTAAATCGGACTGTTCACTCAAAAATTATTAGGGGTGACAGCTTGCTTGAACGGTTCAATGTTGAACGAAAAATTGTTCAAATCGGAAATGTAAATACGGGAATGAAGTATCCTTGATAAGATCTTTCGAACAGAAAAAAGTTTGTTGAAATCGGACTGTTCACTCAAAAGTTATCATCGCGGGACAGGTTTTTTGAACGGTTCAAAGTTGAACCAAAAATTGTTCAAATCGAAAAATCAAATATGGGAATGAGTTGTACTCGCCGAAATCTTTCCAACAAAAAAAAGTTTGTTCAAATCGGAATGTTCATTCAAAAGTTATTAGGGGGGAAAGGTTGCTTGAACGGTTCAATGTTGAACCAAAATTCTTCAAATCGAAAAATCAAATATGGGAATGAGTTGTAATCGCCGAGATCTATCCAACAAAAAAAAGTTTGTTCAAATCGGAATGTTCATTCAAAAGTTATTAGGGGGGAAAGGTTGCTTGAACGGTTCAATGTTGAACGAAAAATTGTTCAAATCGAAAATGTAGATACAGGAATGAAGTATCCTTGAAAAGATCTTTCGAACAAAAAAAAGTTTGTTCAAATCGGACTGTTAACTAAAAAGTTAGTATCGCGGGACAGGTTGTTTGAACGGCTCAAAGTTGAACCAAAAATTGTTCAAATCGAAAAATCAAATATGGGAATGAGCTGTACTCGCCGAGATCTTTCCAACAAAAAAAAGTTTGTCCAAATCGGAATATTCATTCAAAAGTTATTAGGGGGGGACAGACAGACAGACCGACAGACCGACAGACCGACACACAAATTCCCCATCGCAATACCCTACTTTCAAATTTTTAATTTTTCGATATTCATTTTACTTTTTTATTTTTTTAACTTGGCGATATTTTTTGGACTTGGCGATATTTTTTTTAACTTGGCGATATTTTTTGGACTTGGCGATATTTTTTAGATGCATTAAGCCAATTTTAATACTTTTTACGTCTTTCTTTTATTTTTAACGGGAAAGTAGGCTAAAAATGGAAACCGATTACAGAGGACGAACTGAAATGTTTACCAAGTGAGCAAATAACCGTAGCCGAAAAATGCACCATGGTATTTTGAAAAAAAACAGCAGGTTCGAAAAGTATAAAAATTGCGATTTTTAATATTGTTATTTTTGTTTTTGTTTAACTAGCTTGTTCGAGAAATTAGCTGCGATTAAGAATCACAGTTATCATAAAATAAACCTCGATTTCGACGAGAGGAAGGACCATTTTTACCATGACAGAAGAGACAATTACTTTTCGCATGAAAAATAATTCATTGAATTTGAAATTAAAAATATATTAATAATAAGTCCCGCTTTGAAAAAAAAAGCTTATAATAATGATACGCTTGTAATAACGCTACACTCATAATATAAAAACCAAAGAAAGAAGAATGAAGGAGAAAAGAACGAAAACAAGAAAAGGGGGTAGAAAGTAAAAAGACGATAACAAAACAAAACGAGATGTTTTATTGGTTAAATTAATTACATCCACCGTACACTGAGTTTTTTTTAATCTCTTTAAAATTAGAAAAAAATGTTAGACATAAAAAGTATCATCATGATGCACATGAATTAAGTTTCAATAACCAAATAAAAAATATCATAAAACATTCCATCACTAGGATCGGGTAGTAAGATTTGTTGGAAATAAACTGTACAGTAAATGAAGAAGAATGTAAACTTATAAATCCACTAAATAAGATGGAAATGAAAAGAAGGTTATAAACCATTTGATGTCAGGAAAAATATTCTCGAAATTATAATCAAAGTTACTATCTAAATATACTTTGTTTATATTTGTACACTATGGTGGAGTGAAAACGCTCGAAAAAAAAAAGTTTATCGCAATTACTTAGAATGTATGCGGAAAAGTTGCCACCTATAGGTGTAACCATATCTCTGAAGTTTTAGCTTCCTACAAAGTTATCTTCATCTGCCTATTTGCCACAGAAATTCCGATAAAATCGTTAGATTTTAGAAAATTTAATGCTGCTCTTTACGTTTTTGCATTGAGAAACAAAACCAAGATCTCGTCAGGTAGAGATGACAGCATAGCAGGTTCAATTACTCTCCTATCTTTTTGTCTTCAAATCTTTAGATTAGTTGTCTTCGAGAACTCCAGAATATTGCCTTTCAGTTCCAAATTTATGCAACGAAATTCTCGATGCTATCATTGATCTTATAAATCCATCCCGAACGGCAATGCCATATACAGCTGCTGATGTATCAGTAACTACTTTCAAACAGTGCTCTACTGCTTGTGAATGGCACGGATACCTTAAAATATTAGTATTCTCAGGAACATTCAGAATCATCTGGTTCAATTTATTATTAGAAATAGATTTCGTAATCTGTGGCTCAGTAGTTTTAACTGAATTTCAGTCAATTAAACCCTGATAGTTATCTCCGTTGAAACTTACAGTGGGAATCTTGAATTCTTGAACATTTTTATTGAGTTTAGTTATCTTTCTACACTTCAAAATTCTTCGAAGGCCTAACTGTCTTACGAGTATACGATCATCAGACAGCATTGACAATATAATGATTTCTGGATGCCCAAAATATGCACTTCTTTGCAGTGTTTTATCTACTATGTTCTTTAGCTTTCTAGGTATAAATCAAGATGTTTTTATTATTCTGTAAAAGTGTTGACTACCATACCGACATGACGATATTGATTAAAAATCAAACCACACGCATGCTTATACTCTAACCTACTATGTTAAAATTCTCACGTTCAGCGATGTTTTTTTTTTTTCTGAAATATATAATCACAAAATTATTTGCTTCCGTTTGCAATATAGCATGATTCATTTTTTCTGGAACCTTTCGTGACAAGTTGAATGGAATTTTTCCGTTTGAAATTCCAGAGCACACATTTCGTAGAGATACCACTGGTCTATACTAAGTTCATTAAAGGCAATCTCGTGCAAAGTTACTTTTACCCTTTCAAAGTTAATTACAGGCATACTTTCACACCATTCTAGTTTTTTTTCCAATGTCTCCACAAAACATTTTAGGGCCTGTAGTTTTTTCATCCAAACGTTCTATTATATGATGTAGCGGTAATTCATTAATTAATATGTAATAAGCAAATAAAACATTGTAACGGTCGTCCAACAGAGAGCTCAATTTGGCTTATTACACCATTTTTATATCCTAAATTGACTACTGTTCCATCCCACCCAATAGCTTGTACCATAGAAATGTCAGCAGTTTTCTCTAAAAAACTTAATATGCTAATTTTTATGGCATTAGAACTTCCAGATTTGGGAGTGCCATGGCTAACTTATTTTGATCCAGGCTCTAAAACTAAAACAATATGCTCTTCTGTTATTGTTCTTTTAGCTGTCCTTTTTCCTTCTTTAATTTGAAAGAAAGTCTTGTCTTTTCCACCGTCAAAGTACAATCCAGGTTCTTTTGATGATGAGAGTTCTTCATTTTTCCTTTTCAAGTCAAGACGTTTTTTATTTCTTTCCCTTCTTATTTTACTACGATCGACTACTCTAGAAGAATTTTATTTCGTAACTATTCCTATATCATGCAAAGCAGCATTTATGAGATTTGTAGCTGACCTATCGGACGCATCAGTTCTGTCACAAGCATGTGCTAAATTTGGAAGTCTAGTTCTCATTTGCGAAGTTGATGGAGAATCTTGACTTGTAATTGTGCTTTTCGTTTTGAGTTCCTCAAAGTCAGAAACCGTATCTTCATTTTCATAAGAAGAATTAGAAGAATGCAAAATCTGACCTCTGACCTACATTAGAAGGCGAAATTCTACCTGTTTTTTCCACAATATCTTAATGTTGAGCATTTTTAGCTCTTTCAGTTGTTCGTTCCTTCGGTTTTAATCTCTTTTCAAACATTCTGCTTGCTTTTGTATGAACATTTCCAATTATCTTTTGTATCAACATTTCCAATTATCATTTTAGGTAGTGTTCTTTGATCCGCTAAAAAAGCTCTTTCAGCTACAGGAACTTTAATTTTGCAGGTACAGAAAACAAAATCCTGGCATTTGCATAATGAAATATCAAAACGATTTTTTTTAGCTGATTTTCTAAAAGACATAATATTTTGGGAAAAATTTAGTACACCTTTTTGTTTTAAAATTAGGAGTTCAACTAACTCGAAGAAAAACACGCAATTGATAGTAGCAATTTGAACGTAAGCATTAGTTGGCTAGGAAGAGCATACGAGGTGCGCAAGCGCAATGCACATTTAAAGACCATCCTACAATTGCCAAGGTTATTAAATTATTCCTTGATTATTTATTGCATTTGATTAAGTTTAGTGCCAATCATTCGTAACTTCGAATGAGAGATGTTATACTTTTATCATTTCGTTTTTGCCATATAGGTGAGAAATTAAGCAAAATACTTAAAATTCAAGGCCAGATAGGCAGATAAAGATATTGTTTTATTTTGCTGAAATTTTGTACAAGAAATAAGCTTCATAAGGGGCAACTTTTCCGCACACAGGCTAAACTTATTCGTACTTTTATTTTTTCACTCCACCCTATATGTACACGTAACCGTAACTATGACATATTCTCGTCGAGTAGAAAACTCTTGCTTGGTTTCTAGATTAATCGACGCTATTTACGCTTGGAAATCTAGTGTTTAACTGCTGCAGTTGTTTTATTTATTTAAAGCATAAAGCTTTTTTTTTTTTTGGGGGGGGGGTCAAATTTAGGTTAACTTTAGTTGAAAATCAGTTTTGTTGCTCTAAGTTCTGTAAAAGTTTTCTGCATGCATTGGAAAATTGATGCGTCAAAAGTTATTCCGAGTTCTAGCAACAGAAGTTGCTTCACACCATAAGAATAATTTCTGCAAATCGTTGTTATACCAAGGCTGTTTCAAACCGCATCAGGTCTTTGCTAGTTATGCAGACAATAGTTTTGCTACATTCGATAGACACAGCTCCATGGGTTGGTGTACTATTTTTTTTTTCATTTAAACTCTTCAAGAAGCCGAATTGAGAGTTGAAAAAGTCTCCTAAATTTGCTAAATTTGCCATGTTGCCCATGTGCCACATGCTCCAATTTTTGACAAAGTTAGAAAATTTTGAAAACTAAATTGAACTTAACTTTTCATTCATTGTTTGGTCGGCCTTGTATATCAAAATTATTTATAACTAGAGCCCAGATTATATGCGCAATAAATCATCGAAGTATGCACCAAAAACCCAAAAAATATGCACTAAAACTTTTTTAATTAGACAAATATATATATATATATATATATATATATATATAATATATATATATATATATATATATATATAATATATATATATATATATATATATATATATAATATATATATATATATATATATATTTATATATATAAGTTTTCACATCTAAATTGAACATGAATGGCCTTTCTCTATTCTTGAATTTAATATGTTTTTGGAGAATAAAGTTTTATTTTCGGTCGTACTATGCACAAAACAACATATTCTACGTATTAAAGTAAAAAAAGGCAAAAGTATGCAGTTGCATATGCACATATGACTTTGCATATAATCCGTGCTCTATTTATAATTATTCCTAGCACATCTAAAATATCCGCAACTCTCCCTTTAGTAGCTTTCTTTCAGATAACTCCGCAAACTTCAATCCTCTAACAAAAGTATAATTCGTCCTTTCTTTCACCCAGTACACCATTCCTTCGGACGAGCATTAACGCAACTCCTCCGACTCAAAAATGCAAATTCCCAGACATCTGCTTCCCAAAATAAAAACAGCCCAGCATCTTTTTATTCCCTTCCCGCGCATTTTAAGAATTCTCGGAATGCTACGTGCACGGATTTTTCAAAAAGATCTCTTTAATTCAAAGTCATAAAAAATTATAACTCATCGCCCGAATGAGCTATAAACACCATCCCTGATATTAGTTCTCGCGGACAAAACTTTTTATATACTTTCTGCATATAAATGATGAATTTTGAAGGCACCCTCAGTCATTTCGTAGCTTTTATGTGTATTATCTCTCCGCGTCGTAACCTTCCCCTATTCTTTCATTTTAAAACGTTTTCCAGTTTTATTCTCTTTTTGCGTGTTAAGAAAACAATGTCCAAAACGTGACTCGAAAGTCGGAATGAGGCCCGAGGCGGGCTTTTGACATTTTGCGCGGGAATACTTCTTTGCTGATAGCGTGGGACAGCTTGTCAGTACATTATTTTCTCAAGATGAACGGGGGGACTCCCCATGACAACTTTTATCAATTTAATCGCCGATCTTTTTGCCGTAGCAGCTATAAAACTTCTTTGTGCAGGCCTTTTATTTTGAAACAAGACTGAACATATTTTCACTTTTTTCGCTGCTCTATCCGAGTTTTCTATGGAATCAAATATACTGTTTGCTTATTTAAATTTCACTTTTTAATGTTTTAGAAATTCAAGCTTAAACGCCCATTTTTTGTAAAATAATAAGTATTATTGAAGAACGTTTCTTTCTTAAACCTTATAAAAAACAAAAATATTTCTTTCTGTAAACTTTTTAATTGAAAAGATTTTTTATTACATCTAACTTTTTAAATTTTTCTTTCTGAAATAATAGCATAATGTAGACAGATAAACATAACCATCGCCAACTTTTCGTTAAACATAGAAATGTCAATATGATATAGGTTAAAAAAAAAAACATTTCTTTTGAGTTATATATAAATAAATTTTAGGTTGGGTAGTTCAAACACTACACAGACATGTAATGAAAAGTAATATCTATTTTGGAAAATAGACAGCAAAATGCATTAAATCATGGATAATAAATCATTGTCTAATTCACAGTAAACGAACTAATATGTCAATTGCATAATTCTTTAACGAATTTCCGAGAATGAATTATTTCGATACATAGTCCAGGGGCGTCATTTCAAGGTTTTCCAGGGGGGGGGGCAAAGGGTAAAAACACAACATAATTTTCCCAGAAAACAACAAAAACCACGCCCACTTATATTTAAATACATTGGTTTCTCAAATTCGGGGGGGGGGGGCAATTGAGCTCCCCTGCCCCCCCCCCCCTAAATGACGGGCCTGACATAGTCTCAACTGAGCACAAAAGTATTGCCTTATTTATTCGTACCTGTGCTTCAGAAGGATTAAAAAAAATAAGAAATTAATCATGCACGTGGGATAATTCACTTCTTGCGGATTTATCTTTACTTTAATTTATAAATCAATTACCCAACTAATTATTATTTTTAGCTTATTTGTTTATTTATTTTGAAATTAATTTTACAAATTAAATCAAAACGAAATAAAAAGCTCCTAAATATACAACTCAAAGCTACTAAATATTCTATACAGTTTTACATCCTGATAAAATGTTTTTATTGAAAAATATGACTACCTAATTTATTACTGCATCCCGCAATACGTGTTAAAATGATTTACTAAGTCACCAATTAATTATCCTGAAATTGTTTGATACCATTAATTTGCACCAAAACGAAAGAGAGGAAGAAAAAAAAAAAAAAAAACACCCTTCAAAACTTCGCAGGAGTTTGCAATTTAACCATAATCTTAGTTAAACAGTTGTACTAATAGCCACATTAATCAACCCATAATTAGCACAATGTTAATCACCCCGGCTTTCCATACATATCCCGTACGAAAAGTTGCATCTTAAATTTTTATGCAGATAAGCAGAAAGGGTTGGCAGAGCGCTAATTACGCCTGGCTGACTTCGTTAAGAAGGGTCCGGTGTTTAAATTTAAAGTGGCAATCGCATCTGGGCCCCAGGGGTCCTCTTACGCTAGAAGTGATAAAATCTGACGAATAGCAAGGCCCCGGAACTCAACGGCTGGCGTTTTAAATATCCTGTATGTATTTTACCCAGAAGGATCGTTTATCACTGAATTTGCTGTTAAGTAAAGGGCTGTAGTTTTTTTTTATGGATCATGAAGAGGTCTTTAAATGGATGAGTTGGGGTGAGTTATAGACATGAAGAATTGAATGTTTGCTAATTACTAAGTGAATGCGTATTATTTCGTAACAACTTTTACAAATAGGATTGAAGCATCCTTTTTAAATTTTCTCCGTTTGTTTGAGTTTTTACATTTACTTTCTTTATGCTTAGTATAATTGAGTCCGTTAATTTGACTATCGGTCAAAAGAATATCCAGCCTAATGTAGTACATTTCAATTTGCCAAGACGTGGTAGTCCCGAAAAATAGAATATTATTTGTTAGAAATAGTTTTACGTGGAAAATTTCCTATTAAATTGAGCGAGTTCGACTGCATTTAAAACAATTCATCACCATTTATATTTAATCTGTGAAATTCTGATCATGATTCATAGCATATTATCTTCATCATATGTAGCGTCATATCTGTATCTTAGAACCAGACTAACGTAAGTCCATTTTCGTCATTTTTCAGTAGAGGGGAAAAACGATGTATTCGACAATCGTTTTTCTCCTCTACCGAAAAATGACGAAAATGGACTTACGTTAGTCTGGTTCTGAGGTACAGATATATAGCATGCTATATAGCATATTATCTTCATCAGTGTGCCAAGAGTAGTTTACATTACATTACGGGACTGTTTTTGAAATATCACAATAGATATATTTTCACCAAATTTATTCAGTTATTTTAATTTTTGTCGGGCAAAAACCAGCTCAACTATACTCAGTACCCATTGAAAAGTCGGACCTCAAAGGAAACGGGCCTTACTTGTGATTCCGACGGGTTTCATTTGAAACATAGCAAGTACTTTTAGAAGAGGCTTAACTTAACCACTGAATTTTTCAACTTATATGTGTAATAATTACCTAAACAGTTCATACATCTTCGAACATTGCTGTTTTTCGGAATAGAGAAGTGTAAATAATTCAGTGTTACCTTTTATTTGCCGCTGCGTCATAAAATACTAAAATTATGTATTTTGCACCCTTGCTACAAAAGTGCCATAACTCAAAAATTGTAATTTTTGAGTTATGACCGTCATCAGACGTAGTTTACACGTCTCTACTAATCTTCAAAAGAGCCAGAAGTTGCATTGGAAAATCTGCCGCCAGAGGGCAGTTATGGCGTTTTGTTGTTATCAAGATGCATAGGATCCCTTCCACTGAAATGCCACATCTTGAGTTGTCGTCAAGCCGTCGTAGAGTAACGTGCGTAACTAACGATCATAGTTTGAGCTGTATCTTGACAAATTCAAAAATACTAAAATGTGCCTAGTCAGCTCGGGAACAGTTTTTCGCAATTCCTGGAAAACGTAGTTTTTTGAGTTGTGGTACTTTTGTAGCAAGGGTGCGATTTGTTTTTCTTTTATTTATCGGAATATGTTTTTTTTTGAGGGGGGGGGGAGATCCATAAAGCAGATGCAAGGAACAGCTACCCAGTTTGCCCTTATAGTAATTTAGCAGAGGAATTTATTTAACATAAATACTACTATGCGAGATTCGATATCATGATTATCAGTATTTTAATTTCGATGTTTAATAGATGAAAAGCCACGATTTTGAGACAATCTATATACAGGGTGTTCACTCCTATCGTGGACCAATAGCTAATTTCTAAACCATTAGAGATAAGCATATAGTTCATTTAGGAAAAAATCTCCAAATTATGAAAGGAATTTTGGGTCTATTCAATGTTTTTCAAAAAATCAAATTTTGAAAGAGTTACGAAACTTAAATTTTTACACAGCCCCCCAGTCCTATCAATCATATGTAGTAAAACATTCTTGACACTGTAACGTTTAAAACTAAAAAAAATCACTCTTCTACCATAAAAATTGACCGAGTTATGACGTTTTGAAAAATCAAGATTTTGCATTGTTTGCATGACGTCCTCGAGCGATCGCTCGATGGACGTCATGCGAAATCATGCAAAATCTTGATTTTTCAAAACGTCATAACTCGGTCAATTTTTGTGGTAGAAGAGTGATTTTTTTTTAGTTTTAAACGTTACAGTGTCAAGAATGTTTTACTAAATATGATTGATAGGACTGGGGGGCTGTATAAAAATTTAAATTTCGTAAGTCTTTCAAAATTTGATTTTTTGAAAAACATTGAATAGACCCAAAATTCCTTTCGTAATTTGGAGATTTTTTCCTAAATAAACTATATGCTTATCTCTAACGGTTTAGAAATTAGCTATTGGTCCACGATTGGAGTGGACACCCTGTATATAAAGATGACGGTGTTTGTTTGTTTGTTTGTTCGTTTGTACGTTTGTAACCGCTGGCCAGAAGCCCCACAGCACCCACAGACCTGAAACTTGGCCCAAAAATTCGAACGTATCCCAGTAAAATGCACCTCGAACGCCAAATTTTAAATTTCGAATTAGTTATTTTTAAATTAATTAATTAGTCTCATTTTTGGTGTATCCGCCATAATTAAGGGGGGAAAGCCTTCCCACACCCCAAAACATTATATATCGCTGGAAAGGGTTTTTTTTCTGAAAAAGAAAAGTTCTAGCACGTTTCTGTCAGTTAATTAGGACATGAGATATTAATTAATCAAATTTAGTCAATTTTCAAGGCCTAACTCTGTACGCAGAACTGAAACACTAGGTCCATTTTCCAGATCAGCTGCTCTTTTGTCCCTAAAGTTACTTTGTGGTTTAAATTAGCGTATAGATTTAAGCCTTGAAAGTTTATTCAATTTGATTAAATAATATCTCATGAAGAAAATAAATACCTTTGTGCGATAGATGTGAAGTTTAGTGCATCTCTAACGTTGGAATAAACTTCACAATATCTCATGACTTAACTTTGGCGAATATTTATTTGGCGAATTGATTTAAACTTTAACATGACTTTAAGTGGAATTTAAAAGATGGAGCGCATTTGAACTAAAGAATATAACCATTTTTCTTCCAAGCGGGTTTAAGTGAATTTAAATTTATTTAGTTGACTTTCTCAAAATTCGGTGTTACCGAAAATGTCAGAATGGAACTATTATTGTTAAAAGAATAGTGATGGCTGTTCAGTTACTCTTCGGTATTTGGCTTCGTAAAGTTTGGCAACAATTGGGAAATTTCCTAAACCTCCCAGCCAGTGAAACACTACTTTCTCCGGTAAAATCCTACTTTAGGGTCCGGGTTTGGCGATTTTTTTCAGACTGTAGCTTAAGGTTGCAATCATTTAGCTTAAAATCGCCAAGCAATCCAATCATCCAATGATAATTCTGTGGTTGCCAGATTTAATAATTTATTGCCGGACCTTAAACTAGGATTCAGCCCTTTCTCCAAATCAAAAGAAAAAGAAAACTCTCTGGGAAGGAACAGTAGTTGTTTGCAGTCTAAAGAGTATTTTATTGCATGTTTAAAACATGTATTTTATGCCGCCATCACTAAGTTTTTAACAATAACGTCCCTTCTGACATTTTCGGTAACACCGCTATTCAGTTACCCTTCGTATTTGGCGTCATAAAGTTTGGCAACAATCGGGAAATCTACCAAGCCTCCCAGCCAGTGAAATCTTGCTTATTTGAAAGTAACTGTTAGATTGTAATCACTTCAAAGAGATGGTGCGAAATACATTATATTTCTTTTCTCTTAATGTTCACATTAAAATCATGGAAGAATGGTTGTGGCTGAGCTACCTGATAAAATTAGTTCCCTATGTTAATAAATTTAGATTTTGCGATCAATTTTACATTGAAATTACTGTTAAATCGGTGAATTATATTAAATTTCAAGGGCAATATTGCTGGGTTCGTTGAGAGCTTTCGAAAATCTTGCCACTACAGTTGAGTCAAAAGTTCCATTGAAACGTAAAAATTTCGCTAAAAATTTATAAGTTCGTCACACGCACACGCACACACAAGAAAATAAGAATAAAGTCTCAAGAGTGAGTTTAACTTTATTTAGTTAACTTCCTTTACATTTATTGCACGTGCATCGCCGTGCGGGTACTGCTAGTTTAAAGATAAAGGAAGAAATAAAAGTTAGACATTTTTAAAACTAATAAAACATAATGAAACACCCATATGTTGAAAGCATCATATTAAGCAAAGAAACTAAGTTTCCTCTTAATCAAAAATCAATGCTTATTACTTATACTAAGTAAACCCTTTTTTGAAAATTTCACAAAATTAAGCTGGTAATTAGCATTGCTCTTTAAGAAACTAATTTCAAAATATGTGAAAGTTATTTCACATTCCTGAAACAGCTTTCAGAAATGCTTTAAAAGAACAGCAATCTTTTCCAAGAAATGATCTGTTTACACCATGAAATAAAACTTCAACAGCTGGCACAAAATTTTAAGAAAATATCTTCCTTAAGCAACAAATAACACCAAAGTAAAAGACAGCACCTGGGATTACTGATTTTTTTTTTTTTTTAAATATTCAAAATCTTTCCTCATTTTTCGTCCGTGGCGAAAGTTTAATGATTCCTCCAGAGAAAGAACAGCAGCAATAAAACCAGAAAACGGTTGACACCAGATGTCACCAAAAGTGTCACATGTTCGGAATCATCCCCCTACGGTGCTATCACTGCCCTCAAATGAGGCTAAAGCAGTCTTCGGAAGAGAGTTTTATGCTTGGCATGCAGCGGTTACAAAGGACGGGGGGGAGGGAGCTTTCGAAACTCTTGAAGAACTTTTACCGCCGAGTTTTGTCTTGTTTTGTTGTTCCTTTATTTTGCCCTGGATGTCCATTTCGTGGCTGTTTGGAACAATTTCGAAGACAGTTTAATATGATATGGCTTAATTTTTTGAGCTTTAAAGCCTGTGTGCTTCTTTTTCTTTGTTAAATAAAGTCGCCTAAGATTTTCTTATGTTTCTCATCTTAAAGAAATACTTTGTACTGAAATGAATTTGTAATTACTTTTTAAGGTCCTCTTTTAATAAGAAGAGAACGGATTTTATTTTTGATAACATTAAATCTTGTTTAGATCATATAATGCAGTGAAACTCATAAGGATATAAATAGATTTTTTTTTAGTTTTGAGTAAAAGGCACGCAAATTACGAGTTTATAAAAGTTTACATTGAAAATAGTTCTGAATATGACCTGAATAAACCTTGTTCATACAACATGAGGCAGTGCGGGGCATTAACATGTAACTAGCCTTTTTACTTCCTTTTACGTAGTAAAGGAAGTATTGTGATCACGAAAAAAATTTCACTCAAATTTCGGTCTAAATTTTGACTTTGCTCACCCCTGAATGAATGTCGCGTAGTTTTTTCGACCTGTCAGCACGTGCATATGTACCTAACAACATACAAACAGCCGAAAAATCAATTTCGACCACCCCCGAGTAAATTACGACGAGTTTTCTCGTGACGTCTGTATGTACGTATGTGCGGATGTATGTGCGGTGTATGTGCGGATGTATGTGCGTATGTGGCTCGCATAATTAAAAAACTATATGCCGTAGAAACTTCTAGCTTGGTATGTAGGCTCTGAGGGGGGTCTAGTTGTGCACCTCCCCTTGTGATTGCATTCGAATGTTCCCAAAGGGGTCTTTTACCCCTTTTTTTGGGTAAATCAATGTTAATTTCAATACAGACTCAAGTGATATGAACTGGCGCCACTACTTGGCGACATGTCGCCAAGCTTTTGGTCGCCAAGTGTTTGACGCCAACTTGGCTATATAGCGCCAAGTTGGCAACAAATTTGGCGAAAAAATTATTTTTTGAATTTGGGTTCAACTTGGCGCTATTGGCGATATCTTGCGAAAAATTCACTAAATGATATTAAAATCAGCAATATTTAGAAAAATAACCATTGTAAAATATTTTTTGCATTGTTTCGTGGTAGATTAAGGAAGTAAATATTTGAATTGTTACCTTGCTCATTCCAAGCACTTTTTTAACACTTAAGGCAACTACTAAGAAATTTACACGTAAAAGGAAGTAGTGTGGGGTCCATACCAGCTTTTTTTTTTAATTTTTGAGTAAAACACTAGTAAATTCAAACTAATCTAAAACACTAATAAATTCCAAATTAAATCATTAAATCTTGTTTGCATCATATGAAACAGTGTGAAGCAAAGGGTTATAAGTGGACTCTTATGTTTCGAGTAAAACGGGGGAAATTTTCAAGTCCAACGAAAGTTTATACTGAAAAGATTTCTAAATAATTACATCTTGTTTACATCATATGAGGAAGTGAGAAGCAAAGCAGTGCAGGTGAACTATCTTAAGTTTTGAGTAAAATTCATGTAAGTTTCCAATCCAAGGTAAGTTTTCATTGAAAGAATTTCTAAATTATGCTATTTAACAGCACTTACCAAGGGCAATTATGACCCTCTCTTGCTTCCAAAACAAAGGGGAGACAGACAAAACAGTTGGAATTTTTAATTTTGGCAATTACGCCTCTTTTCTCCGAGGTGCGTCAGAATGTATCGACCTTCATCGACTCGTTTAAAAAACCAAAGTGCGAATATTTGTTATTAAAAACACACTTATACTTAGAGTGAAGGGGAGTATTTTGAATAAAAATAAAAATAGTGCATTTTATTTTTTAGAAAAGTATATTTTGCAAGCACACTCATAATAGTTGTAAATGGTTTCTCAACAGTTTAAAATACATTTTTACATTTTGGTTGATATCATATTTATTTTTTTTTTAATTTTAAATATACATATCAGAATTTTGAATTGGATGACACGTGGTGAAAATAATTTATGAACATAAAATGGGTCTCTTTTATGTAGAACTAGCTGACCCGGCGAACTCTGTTCCGCCTTAAAGGCAATAAATAAGCAAATTTTTGAATTTATTAAGTTTTTTATTATTAGAAAAAAAATTAAGTACCTACATTAGTCATTCATTATTGTTCTGTATTTTAGTACATAGGTTGCTCTTCACTTAAGTACCTTGTGATACACAACATTTTTTGTTTTATTATCAGGCGCAAAAACAAACAACGCGGATGGTCTTCCGACCACATATAATTGACCATGGGAAAAACAGTGATGTTCTAGATTCAAACCACAAACTTTTAAGGATTGGCCTTGTAATTTGTTAAAGGTCATGACAAATGCAAGACGGAAAGGAAATTGAAGTCTTTTAAATTCAAACGGCGTATCGGTTGGGATCATTGGGATCCTAGGAATGAGCAATCGTTTCTGACAGCTTATCACATATAAATTTCCAGGAAAGTAACACGTTTGTTTATATTTTACTTCACAAAAAAGTCAAATTAGGCTCAACGCACCGATAACTTACAACGTGTTTACTGCGCTCCGGAAGCTGCCAGAACGTGTGCTTTATGTCACTCAGCCATGGAGGTGTCAAAAAAGGCTTAGTAAAAAGGCTTAGTCAATAAAACAGTTTTTCTATTTATGTAACTGACACATATAAATTATAGCCTATGTCCGTCTCCTGGCTCTAAGCTACCTACCCACCAATTTTTAGCCATATCGGTACAGCCGTTCTTGAGTTATAAATAGTGTAACTAACACGATTTTCTTTTATATATATAGAAGAAAGAAGATAGAATAGTAGTGAGAAGAAAAACCTCTTTAACTGCAGTCTAGGAGCTATCCCATCAAGCGCTTTCTACCTCTCAGCCTCAGAGGCGTAAAAACTCTTAAATGACAATCGTTTCTGACTCCTTATCACATATAAATTTCAAGGGAAGTAACGCGTTTGTTTATAATTTATTTCACAAAAAAATCAAATAACACTCGATACACCGCTAACTTACAACCTGTTTGCTGCGCTCCGGAAGCTGCCAGAACGCGTGCTTTATGTCGCTCAGCCATGGAGGTATCAAAAAAGGCTTTGTCAATAAAACGATTTTTATATTTATGTAACTGACACATATAGATTTTAGCCTATGTCCGTCTCCTGGATCTAAGCTACCTACCCACCAATTTTTAGCCATATCGGTACAGCCGTTCTTGAGTTATAAATAGTGTAACTAACACGACTTTCTTTCATATATATAGAAGATAGAATAGTAGTGAGAAGAACAACCTCTTTAACTGCAGTCCAGGAGCTATCCCATCAAGCGCTTTCTACCTCTCAGCCTCAGAGGCGTAAACACTCTTAAATGACAATCGTTTCTGATAGCTTATTACATGTAAATTTCAAGGGAAGTAACGCGTTTGCTTATAATTTATTTCCCAAAATAGTCAAATTAGACTCAACGCACCGCTAACTTATAACCTGTTTACTGCGTCCCGAAGCTGCCAGAACGTGTGCTTTATGTCGCTCAGCCATGGAGGTGTCAAAAAAGGCTTAGTCAATAAGACAGTTTTTCTATTTATGTAACTGACACATACAAATTATAGCCTATGTTCGTCTCCTGGATCTAAGCTACCTACCCACCAATTTTTAGCCATATCGGTACAGCCGTTCTTGAGTTATAAATAGTGTAACTAACACGACTTTCTTTTTTATATATAGATTTACTTCACAAAAAAGCCAAATAACACTCAACGCACCGCTAACTTACAACCTGTTTGCTGCGCATCGGAAGCTGCCAGAACGTGTGCTTTATGTCGCTCAGCCATGGAGGTGTCAAAAAAGGCTTAGTAAAAAGGCTTAGTCAATAAGACAGTTTTTCTATTTATGTAACTGACACACATAAATTATAGCCTATGTCCGTCTCCTGGCTCTAAGCTACCTACCCACCAATTTTTAGCCATATCGGTACAGCCGTTCTTGAGTTATAAGTAGTGTAACTAACACGACTTTCTTTTATATATATAGATAAAGCAGAATCACTACAAATAGGTATCAAATGCATTCTTTCACATTATTCGCCGTGGTGTTTCGTTAAATTACTCCTATTATTGGTTATTTCGACAAAAACATTTTGAAATCAGATTATTTTATTTTCAATAAACTGAGTGTATAAAAATCCATAAATTTAAGAGTAAATTACGACAAAATATAGCGGAGTTAAAACAAATTTATTCACAATAGAACATGACTAGTTAACTCACATAAAATAAAAAAATAAATAAATAAAATGTGTGTGTATGTGTGTGTGCGATTTAGTTTCATCCAAAATTCAAATAATTTTAGTACATTTTATAAATACATATGTATGTGTATATATTTACAAATTATGTCAACAGCCTTTTTTGAATTGCTTGGATTCAGAAGAGAACTCCTAATGTCACTTCCCCCAACATTATTAAAGATCGTTTTGTTTTTTTTTTTTTTTTTTTTTTGAGAAATTTCCTCCTATTCCCTTATGTAACTGAACTCCCCGAATAATACTGTCAAAGGCATAGATGATGTAGTCTTTTATTATTTTGTGCTTATGATCAAATGTAAAATATTTAAACAAAAATATTTGTTTTTTTTCCAGCGTACCAGGCCCCCTCTTGCACCGGGTCCTGCTGTTCGTCCTTCCTTCTCGGTAGCACTGACTATACAAAATCCTTGCTTTACTGAAAACAATGTTTTTTTAGATACTCAAAGGAAAATACTGAATTTTTGAAAACAAAACTGCCAGAACTTTCGCCATAAATCACGTCTCAATGAAACCATTGATGAGACGGTCAATTAGACTCAAAGGGCAATCAGGCGATAAAAGAGGCAACATCTACAGAAACAAAGAAAGCGAATGGAACAAGCATTCTAACCTCCTCCCCATCTGTTAATCTCCGCCACCATCCTCAGCGGCGTTGGGAGGGGCCCTAAGTTGCCAAACAGGCGGCTCGATCGAAGAGAACTAAATAGCCGATAAACAAAGACTTTTCTTTGTCTTGCAGCCACTAAAAGGCCTTTGAATCTTCTTGTTCGCTATTTATTTCCTTAGTTAATTTTATTGCCCGTGGTGTACTTCCGTTGCAATATGGTTGAAAATGCTCTTCAGATTGCTCGGGTGTTGTCCGAGTGTGGAATCTGTCCGGCTGCTTTTATAAATTAGCGAAAAAAATAATAGATTAGCAAGTAAAATGTTAAAAAAGTTCAGTGTGTTAGTACAAAATGTTACATTTTTATGATTTTTTATTCCCGAAAAAAAAAGTAGAAGACAGTTCGAAAATATTTTTGACAATTTTAATTATCAACGTTTTTGGATATTTGTTTCGTGTAAAAGGTTAGGTTAGCAACATTTCAGAGTTTGGCAATAAGTATACTTATTTTTGGTTTTACAGTTTCATCACCAATCGTTCTAAAAAATTTAAAACTAAACCAGGTTAAATGATATCTGATACTAATCTTCATGCTGATACATTCTCATTTTTTTTATTCATTCTTACGCAATTCAATTTAAAGAAACAAGTAATAATCATTGAGAAACATTTCTAAGAGTTGGGATGTAAATTTAATTTTCAGCATGGTTGTAGAGATTTGCGGCTCGCTTTAGATATGTGAAAAAGTGGGAAGCTTTAGTTAACGTTATAAAATATTAATTTGAGTAATTATTTTTAAAGCTAAAAGTTTTGCTACTCTTTTTGCTACCATCAGGATTTTTTTCTTCTTTTTACTTCCTTTTTAGTAGTAAAGGAAGTATTGTGATCGCGAAAAAATAATCACTCAAATTTGAGTCTAAATTTTGATTTTGCTCACCCCCGAATGAATGTACAGTAGTTTTTTCGACCTGTCAGCACGTGCATATGTACCTACCAACATATAAGCAGCCGAAAAATTCTTTTCAACCACCCCCGAGTTAATTAGGACGAGTTTTCTCGTGACGTCTGTATGTACGTATGTGCGGATGTATGCAGGCGCGGATCCACAGGGGGGGAACTGGGGGATACGTTCCCCCTCCAAAATGCCAAGGTGTATAAAAAATTATAGGGAAAATAATTTCGTTTTTTTCAGATTCACTTTCGTTTTTTATATTTGAGATTTGGCTACCAAAATTTTTAAGTGGCAAACAAAGTTTTTCATTTA